>CM036543.1:31570373-31590373 GCA_020745685.1 Tautogolabrus adspersus
AAGGAGACGCCCAGCGGCTTCACCCTGGACGACCTCATCCAGACTGGCGTCGACAACCCAGGTAATAACACTCAGAAACAGGTAACACCTAAGACAGGTAACAACCACAAGTAAAAACCAAGACTGGAAGCAACCCCAGACCGATTACAACAATGACAGGTGACAACCCTCAGAGACAGGTTACAATCACGATAGGTACCAGCCACAACAGATAACAACCAAGATAAGTACCAACCACAGGTAACAACCAGGAGTAGTAGCAACCACGACAGGTAACAATCCTCAGATCCAGGTTACAAACACGACAAGTAACCATCAAGATAGGGAATAACCACAACAGGTAAAGCCCCCAGATCCAGGTAACAAAACCCCAAACCAGGTTACAATCATGACAAGTAACAACCCTTAGACCCAGGTAAAAAAACCCTAACCAGGTGCAACCCCATATCAGGTAGAAACCCTAATCAGATAATCAGGTACATCATTATAACCTCCCCCAGCCCCTAACACCACATCCCATGGAACAACTGAACTTCTTAAGAACAGGTAATAGTTAACCCCACATGTTAACCAAACAAACTATTTAAACTTAATAACTCTGCTCCTAAACCTGTGAATCCCGACCAGCACGATACATAGGCCCTAAGCCCAACCAGGAAACTCTGGGGGTTGTTGTTCACCTTCACAGAGACGATCTATTCTGGAGTTCAGCTGCTGCTTGATATAAACTCTTTAATTGGATTGACTTGTTAGATCAGGTTAATTTTACTTGTTAATTCCTCCACAGGGAAGTGACGTGCCCCTGCCGTCTGATCCCCTGATCCTCCAAATCAAATCCAGCTTGATGGATTTAGCAGAATTTGTGAAGTTATTCTCCATACAGTCCCTCCAATGCCAAACTTATGAAGATATGTCATGTTCCTGCAGGTCACCCTTTCATCATGACGGTGGGCTGTGTCGCCGGAGACGAGGAAACATACGAGGTGTTCAAAGAGCTCCTGGACCCTGTTATCGAAGACCGCCACGGAGGGTATAAACCATCAGACAAACACAAGACCGACCTGAACTCCGAAAACCTGCAGGTAAACAACCAGAAACAGGAAAACCAGCCACAATCCAGACCCTAAAATCCCTAGAATTCCATCTTATCTTTAATGTAAGGTCTAGTCTGTCCTTCAGGACAGCCATGTTGTCACATAATCACCTGGAACTGTCCCTTCTTGGCTCCAGTAGGTCCTTTTTGGACATCATGATGTGTATTTGGCTCAATCCTTTTAGACTCCTTTAAATCCATCTTTGAAGATCTAAGTGAACAAGCTCTAACAGGACCAGAACCCTGAACCCTACAGGACACTGGTTCCAATAATGACCTTCAGGTTCAGCCAGTAAAATCAGCTTTACCTGATAGTTATTTTACTGAGCCGACCTTGAACACATCATAATGTAACCTTGTGTCACCTTGTTTAGTTAGCTCACTAGCATTTGTCCTGCTGATTTCAACACAGATTTCAACAGTGGGTCATTATTTTTAACTACCTGGACTTTCTACAAAGTTTAGAGTCTTACCACGGCTGCCCTGATTGGAGGACAACAAACTGTCCCACAGCAACAGCAGGTGGAGTTGACAGAGTTATGTCAACCCGAGGAAAGTTGAAGGTGCTATATACCGTTACGGGTCCCATAATGTTACATAACAGGACCCACCAGAGTCCCCTGTTGGTACTGCTGGGTTCCACTGTTGGGTAACACTGTTTGGTTCTACTACTGGGTTCTACTACTGGGTTCCCCTGTTGGGTTCTACTGCTTGGTTCCCCTGTTGGGTTCTACTACTGGGATCCCCTGTTGGGTTCTACTGCTTGGTTACCCTGTTGGGTTCTACTACTGGGTTCCCCTGTTGGGTTCTACTGCTTGGTTACCCTGTTGGGTTCTAATATTGTGTTTTAATGTTGGGTTCCAATGTTGGAATCTACTTTTGGGTTCTACTGAATTTGCTGTTCTCTTCTGGCTCTCAGGGTGGAGATGATCTGGATCCAAACTACGTCCTGAGCTCCAGGGTCCGGACTGGGCGGAGCATCCGTGGCTTCTGTCTGCCGCCACACTGCAGCCGCGGAGAACGCCGCGCCATCGAGAACCTCTCCATCGAAAGTATGACATCACTTCCTGTCAGTCCATCACCTGCATTATTCTAACATGTGTTTGACAAATGAGGTCAACACACATCTCACCACATTCAGACTGTTACCTTAAATCTATGACTTGAGACATTTATTTTCATATATAAACATGACAACGTTAAAGTATCTATATCCTGGTTTATACTTTATTACCTTTATATACGTATATATAAACATTACAGCATTAATCATTCTTTATATCATGGTTTACACTGTCAGAGGTCAGTGCTTTCTTTAGTTTCAGTTTACCTCTCTGTAAACACTGATGGTGCGTTCAGGGACGCTTAGGGACACTCTTTGAACGGAGGTATTCTCCTCCTGCCGACTCCCTGAGGTAGAGTACGAAGAGTCTTCATTAATCTGCTTTTATTTAGACTGCTGCTTTATTTAGACACTTTCCCATCATGCCTCAGTGAGCGTGTCAGTGAATGCAGCACACTGTTATGTAACTGTGAGCTGTGAGTCGTCCTGCTGAGACTCCTAATGAGGCTCAGTCTAAAACCTCTTTCATATTCAAATCAGACTGAAGAGAAATCCAACTGAACCGGACTGAACCGGAGCAGCAGACCTGACTCTCTGGCGCCCCCTGCTGTCTGAGCACAGACGGATTATTTGAAGCGAGCGTGTGCAGCAGCTCCATCAGGATGAATTATTCATGTTTAAAAGGAGGAAACAACTTCTTCTTTAAATCTATTCAAAGGACCTGAAAACAAACACAAAGAAAGATACGATCAAACATCTGTTTTTAGGAAATAATCTTTCCTTTCAGATTAAGAGCCTTCTTTCATTTAAATCCTGTTATTTTGTAGAAATGATTGTTTTCTTGAAAGTCATGTTGTTTGTAAGCCCTGAGTTTCACCTGTCAGGCAGCAGACTTCCTGACAGTCGTGGCGTTGGGTTTAACATCCCGGTGTGTCCTCAGGTCTGGACATCTTGGATGGGGACCTGAAGGGGAAGTACTATGCCCTGAAGAACATGACGGAGGAAGAACAGCAGCAGCTGATCGATGACCACTTCCTGTTTGATAAACCCGTCTCCCCCCTGCTGCTGGCATCCGGGATGGCCCGTGACTGGCCCGACGGTCGTGGTATCTGGTGAGTGCTGCGCCCTCTGATCTATTTAATGATGAGGTCACTTCCTGTTTCGCTGTGATTAATCCCTACCTTTCACCTGCAGGCACAACGACAATAAGACCTTCCTGGTGTGGGTGAACGAGGAGGATCACCTGCGCGTCATCAGCATGCAGAAAGGAGGCAACATGAGGGACGTGTTCAACCGTTTCTGCACCGGCCTCACCAAGGTACTCACCTGTGCACCCACTTCCTGTTTCACAGTGTGACATCACAGAGTGGCGTCCTCACCTCTCTCTCTCTCTCTCTCTCTCTCTCTCTCTCTCTCTCTCTCTGGCAGATCGAGAGTCTGTTTAAGGACCGAGGGCACGAGTTCATGTGGAACGAACACCTGGGCTACGTGCTCACCTGTCCATCAAACCTGGGCACCGGACTGAGGGCCGGAGTCCACGTCAAGCTGCCCAACGTGAGCAAGCACGACAAGTTCGGAGAGATCCTGAAGAGGCTGAGACTGCAGAAGAGAGGCACAGGTAAACACACACACAGGTAGACAGACAGGTAAACACACACACAGGTAGACGGACAGGTAAACACACACACACAGGTAAACACACACACAGGTAGACAGACAGGTAAACACACACACAGGTAGACAGACAGGTAAACACACACACAGGTAGACAGACAGGTAAACACACACACAGGTAGACAGACAGGTAAACACACACACAGGTAGACAGACAGGTAAACACACACACACACACACACACACACACACACACACACACACACACACACACACACACACACACACACAGGTAGACAGACAGGTAAACACACACACACAGGTAAACACACACACAGGTAGACAGACAGCTAAACACACACACAGGTAGACAGACAGCTAAACACACACACAGGTAGACAGACAGGTAAAAACACACACAGGTAGACAGACAGGTAAACACACACACACAGGTAAACACACACACAGGTAGACAGACAGGTAAACACACACACAGGTAGACAGACAGGTAAACACACACACAGGTAGACAGACAGGTAAAAACACACACAGGTAGACAGACAGGTAAACACACACACACAGGTAAACACACACACAGGTAGACAGACAGGTAAACACACACACAGGTAGACAGACAGGTAAACACACGCACAGGTAGACAGACAGGTAAGCAGGTAAACAGGGAGATAGGTTAACCAAAAACTAAACCATTTACCCAACATCAGCAAACACAAGACTGCAGAAGAGAGGCCCAGGTAAACACATGTACAGACAGGTAAACACACTCTGATGTACCTGTCCCCGTGACATCACTTTCTGTGTGTGTTTCTCAGGTGGTGTGGACACAGCGGCAGTGGGCGGAGTCTTTGACATCTCGAACGCGGACCGTCTGGGCTTCTCAGAGGTGGAGCTGGTGCAGATGGTGGTGGACGGAGTCAACCTGCTGGTGGAGATGGAAAAACGTCTGGAAGGCGGAGAGAGCATCGACGATCTGATGCCCGAGCAGAAGTGAACGCAGCACTAGCAGCACCTCCTCCTCCTGCTCCTCCTCCTCCTCACCCCCTCACCCTCCACATCCCCCCCGTAATCCTCACTGTATTAATGAAACCGTCCTGAAGCTGCGGGACGTTTAGAGCCGCTCAGTTAGACCTCAGTCTTCCAACATGTGAAGGATTTTCTATCTCTTGTTGGACTCGACTAACACCTGAAATATACCTAATAAAGTCTGTGTGGGCCCGATATACACACCTGCTGCTCACCTGTCGTCATTCTGCACACACACACGCACGCACGCACGCTCACACACACACACACACACACACACACACACACACACACACACACACACACACACACACACACACACACACACGCTCACACACACACACGCACACACGCTCACACACACACGCGCACACACGCTCACACACACACACGCACACACGCTCACACACACACACACACACACACACACATGCACACACACACACACACACACACACACACACACACACACGCTCACACACACACACGCACACACGCTCACACACACACACACACACACACACACACACACACACACACACACACACACACACACACACACACACACACACACACACACACACACACACACACGCTCACACACACACACGCACACACGCTCACACACACACACACGCTCACACACACGCTCACACACACACACACACACACACACACACACACACACACACTGTGTTCTGCATATTTTAGTCACAATGTAAACATACTTATTTAATGCAATGACTCCCAGCACGCCCATCGTCAGAGTCTCCAGCTCCTCTTTCATTCATCTAACCTGAAGTCACATAAATTACCGTCAATCTTTGAATAACAGGCCAGACTTTAATTGAAGTCTATAAAATGACCCCGCCTTTATTTCCGACCGGCGTCAATACGGGACGACCTTTACTTAATTTCAGACACAACACATGCTCAGCAAAGACGGGATAATAAAACTGTAAATTTACAGCAGAAAGAATATTTAATTGTGTGAAAAATCAACACATTCATTTATAAATCACAGATTTGATCTTTGTAAAGCAGCTCATCCTGACCAGCTGCTGCTCTGTGGGGAGAGACACTAAATACACGAGGCCTCTAACTGAGAGCTGCATTTATCTGTCAAAACTACCAGGCTGGTGAAACGACTGGGCCTTCAATTGGGATGAGCTTTTATTAGCAGTTTTAATTATCTGTGTCTTTATCCTGGTTGAATTTGTTTTCTTCGTTATAAACGTGCATAAAAATCTCTAAAGTATTTATATAACTTCTCGTGTCTCAGCAGCAGTTTGTCAGATACTTTTTGAGACCTTTAAAGGAGCAATTTGTAGCTCTAACACCTAGTGTTTAAAACGGGTACTGCAGTCCAAATTCAAAACACCCCCTCCCCCTCCTCTCTAGAGTGGATGCTCACGCAGGTCACCATGTGGTGGACTCTGAAGCTTCAGTGTTTATCCAGCTCTGCATCGGTCTGTAAACCTTTCTGCGTTCTAACCTCTCTCCATTTTTCAAAAGCATCTCCAATATTGATCCTAGTTTGAGCACGTTTCTGCTCGTGGAGCTTATTAGAAACATGCAGATGTTACGTTTATGAAAAGTCACACGATAAGACGTCCTCACCTGCATTAAATACCGACAGTGTAGAACATCAAACTCATACTGAGGTCTCAGCACACAAACGATGTTACAAAGAAACCTCTGAAGTCAAAGTGTCTTTAGGTTAAACTGAAACAGTAAAGAAATGACATTTAAATAACTCTGACTGTAGCACACAAACTGTCTCTCTCTCTGACTGCTTTTGGAGCATTGAAGAGGTAATTATTAAAACTGTTTTTATTTCTACTGTAGAATAAACTGTGTTTGTTTGACAGGAGCAGTTCCTCTGTCAGTCCACTAGAGGGAGCTGAGAGCTCAGCAGACACAATTTACTGTAACATGGAGGCTGCTGTAAGATGGGGGGACCTGTGTGTGTGTGTGCGTGTGTGTGTTTGTGTGTGCGCGTGTGCGTGCGTGCGTGCGTGCGTGCGTGTGTCTGTGTGTATATGTGATAAATAAATACAGGATGAACTAACATATTTAGGAGCTACAGGTCAGGATATTTAATATTTAAAAGTTCCTCTTGTATTTGGATTAAAAGTGTGTCAGCATGTGCAGTGTGTTACCTGGAAGTGTGTTTTTAATTTGCAGCAGGGGGCAGCAGTGTCATACACACATACACACACACACACACACACACACACACACACACACACACGCACACACACACACACAGACTCCTCCCCCTGCATATTTGAAGCATCTGAAAGTTGTTATCAGGGCGTGTTGTCGTGGTTATTTTCAGCCTGAATCCTCTCTGACTTCGTGTTTTTATGTCTGAGGCTGCTCGATTCATTCTGTCAGCTTCAAGGAAGTCTTTAAGGCAGATTCAAGGATCCTAGACCAGATTCAAGGAAGTCCTTGAGCAGATTCAAGGGTCCTTGAGGAAGTAATTTGTTGTTCAATGGTTCCATCACAGACCTCTGGGGAGGCTGATCAGACACTTTGATCCACCTGGAACTGATCTCAGAGAGGAACTGTTTTCCAGGAAGAGCCTGGAGAGCCTGGAGATCCTGGAGAGCAGGACTGTGCTGAGAGAAAGCAGACTGCAGGCAGCACCACTCACCGTGTAACAAAATAAAAAGTGGACCATTTTTATCATGCAGTTTCATATTTTAATATGTATTTCTTTATGTATACATTTAATGTTAGTTTTGTTATTTTGCACAACTTTCTAAAGTTCTTGAAATATGACGTGTAGCAGATTTACAAACATGAAGTATACAGAACAAAGACGCCATCCGTCACTAATCTCAACACATTTGGTCTTCAAAATGCAGGTAAACTCCTGAACACTGTCTAAACTGTGGAACTATGTTCAATGCAGGAGTGTATCTGTAGTTTACTCTCCGTCTGTCTGATGAAACAGAGAGTAGTATAAATGGTCTTTGTAAGGCTTCTGTTCTTTAAAATACTATTGGTAAATAAAATGACAGATTGCATTGGGTAAATAATGAACATTTTGACGACCTCAGCATGAACACTTTTTGTCTCTAATGGAAAAATGAACAAAGTGAACGTAGAAACAAACAAAAAGGTCTTGAAACTTCTATAGAGATCTATTATACTCACTTTCAACTGAACTGAAGATGATCGAGGATTGAACCCTGAGGAACACCACATCAGATTGGATCAATGAAACAGGTTCACTCGGGCAGTGGGCGCCTCCTTTACAACTTTCTGAGGGATTTTAAGTCTTCTAAAAATGTCTGTAACACTGTCCATCCTTCAAAATGGCTGCTTGTTACCGTCTGTTAAAACTTTGAAATGTTCTGTGTATTTCCGTCTCTGTTGAACACTGTGACTGTAAATATAAAGAACGTTTACTGCTGGCCATTACAGATTCAGTCCAATAACATGCTAACATGCTAACTAATGGTGATTACATATAACTTCTAATAACATGCTAACATGCTAACTAATGGTGATTACATATAACTTCTAATAACATGCTAACATGCTAACAAACAGAATCACAGGGTAAGTTCACTTAAATGCTAACATGCTAATAAACCCTGTTTACAGATTCAGTCCTGACATGCTAAATGCTATCATGCTAGCACAATGAAGAGTTCAGGTCTTCAGTCCTATCTGTTTGATCTTATTATTAATCCATTTAACTTTGAGTTTGGAGAAGAATGGAGGGCTCTGATTGGTCGGGACATTGATCAGGCGGTTCTCCTCCACGCTCCGCCTGATGGAGCGAACGTCAGCAGCTGATAGGCCGGTCTTCAGAGAGAGCAACGCCGACACGTGAGCATCACTGAGGAGAGAGTTAAAAGGTAATTACAAAAGGAAATACACACCTGGATGACATCAGCTTTTACAGACAAGACACACACACACACACACACACACACACACACACACACACACACACACACACACACACACACACACACACACACACACACGCACACACACACACACACACACACACACACACAGGAGCAGGCGTCTTCTTTGTAATTTTCCATTCACCTCACACACCAGTGACACCTGAACCCCACCCAACCGCAACTGCCGTCTCCCACGGCAACCAGCTGTTTCTTTCAAACTTATCTAGGTCACACTGGTGTAGGTAGAGTCAGGTAGGGGAAAGGTGTGCACAGGTACACCTGACTTCCAGCCAACACACCTGGTCAGAATGTTTAAAAAGGTACAGGAGCACTGGCAGCCTAGTGGTTAGTGCATGTGATCCATGTACAGAGGACTAGGTCCTCTAGAGCGGGCAGACCGGGTTTCGTATCTGACCTGTGGCTCCCACACACACACACACACACACACACACACACACACACGCACACACCGTCCTGCTGCTTTCTGTTGATGGTTAATGATAGTCAGTTTGTTTCCTTTAACATCTGTGATGTGAATAATAAACAGATGACATCATCAGCAAACGTCCAATAAAAAGACTCCTCACATAAAACAAATGTGATTCACACAGAGACACTGTTCCTGAGGGATAATGAAAACCGTTGAAGATGAATCATGCCTGAGAATGGGACAGGTGAGAACCTGTTTCACAGAACAACAAACTGAAACCAGAGACATTCAGAGTGAAGGAGGAAGAGAGGAGAGGAGAGGAGAGGAGAGGAGAGGAGAGGAGAGGAGAGGAGAGGAGAGGAGAGGAGAGGAGAGGAGAGGAGAGGAGAGGAGAGGAGAGGAGAGGAGAGGAGAGGAGAGGAGAGGTCTTTTTTTTATATGTTCATGAAAACTGTCAGAGAGACTATCACAGACTATCACAGACTATAACAGACAAACACAGACTCTCTCTGGTCTGTACCTGAAGTCCGGGAAGGTTCTGGCCAGGCTGACTATCTCCAGCTGAACACTTCCTGGATCGTGCAGTCGGAGGATCTCAGCCAGTCTGCAGAGCATCTCCCCGAGCCAAAGAGACTCCCTGCAGCCCTGAGGACAGAGACAGGGCTGTTATAGTCCAGCAGGACTCTACAGTTCTACGTCCTGACTGTGAGGACAGACATCAGGGTACTCCTGAGATCCTGAAACAACAAAAACTAGAACACATTCTGCTGGATGTTGGAGAAGACCTCACTTCCTGAATGCTCTCAGAACAAGATCATGCACGTGTCTCACCCCCTCGCTGAAGAAGCCGTTGATCTTTTGAGCATCGTCAATCATACGCTCAGCTCCGCCCACCTGCTGCGCTCTACTCCTGGTCCTGGTCTTCATGGTCCTCTTAACATACTGCCGGACCAGATCCTGATGGAGCACAGACAAGAGGGCCTACAGACAGACAGGTGGACAGACAGACAGACAGACAGGTGGACAGACAGACAGACAGACAGACAGACAGACAGACAGGTGGACAGGTGAAAGTTAGACAAACAGACAGACAGACAGACAGACAGACAAACAGACAGACAGACAGACAGACAGACAGACAGACAGACAGACAGACAGACAGACAGACAGACAGACAGACAGACAGACAGACAGACAGACAGACAGACAGACAGAAACACAGACAGGTAAACAGCCAGTCTCACCTCTCTGCAGGCTGGTTTCAGGTCACTCAGGTCACTCAGTTGTTGGTTCACTGAGTCCAGCAAAGAATCCACGACAGGAAGTGACCCATCCATCCAGGGCGCCGTCCACAGCTGACTTGAGCTCACCTGAACACACAGCGTCCATTATTGATCTGTGGTTATTGGTTATGGGCTGTGCTAACCATGAGCATGTTAGCAGCATTGACACTAACAATGCTAATCAGCTGACGTTAACATACTCCCGATCTTACCTTATGGTCTTAACGTGCATATGGCTGCAGTAAAAGAAGCTTAATTTACCTCCTTCAATAATTTAAGTAAAAAGAAAGATGCTAGAAAACGTAGCTGACAATGCTAACAAGCTGATGGCTGTGTCCAAAACCACATGCTACATACTGGCTTCTGCATACTCAAAATATATATACTGCATACTAACCTGACCGTTAGCATGCCGTTAGCAACTCAAATACGGGTCGCGTGACTTACTTCCGGTCCGAGCTCCGTTCGATGAGCTGGCATTAAGCTAGTGCGACCGGCGCAAAATATATAAACAACTATTTGCAAACATTCATCACTAATACAGCTGCGTAGTCATTTTAATATTATTTGGCAACATGTAAAATGTATTTCAACACCAAACTTTTATTATAAGTCACTAGTTAGCCAGCTGGAGAGCTCGATTGGATAGTCTGATATTTGCAGTGCATTGTGGGGCGGTTTTGTGTGATCAGCATGCTCCCGTTTCATACTTAAAGATTGTGGCCAATCTAGTAAACATTCGGGTATTTCTCACAAACACAAAATTGCATACTATAAATTTGGATCGTACTACAGACTCAATGTGACGTCACATTCAATATGAAAGCTTGGGGTTTCGGACAAAGCCTATGTTTACAATATGAAGGGTTATAGCATGCTAACAGTCTAAACTAACAATGCTAACCCGCGTGTTCCAAAGCTTCCCTGCTGCGCAGCGTTCCATCTCTGAAGTGGTATTGCTCCACCCAATACGTGCGCCCGCACCCGTCTGAGCACAGCCATGAGCAGCTGTACACATGGGTTCACGAGATCACAGTAGAACTACAAGATCACAGGAGAACTACAAGATGACACGGGAATAAAGAGAACAACGTGCAGACAACATGTTGCTTTGTCTTTCTGAGGATGATTTGTTGTTCATTTGGTGCCTGTTTTGACGTCATGTTCACAAATGGATGGAATAACGATTAGGAGTCCGTAAATTGTGTGAGCGGATACTCTATATGGTCCGCGGCGCGTTCAGTGGAAACAGGAGCATTAACTACTGTAGAGAGGGCGCGATCAAATCAGTAGTGTGTGGCGTGGATGGAATGCAGCGCACACGGATCCTGTGGAATCTGCCCGTTATAACCTGATGTTAACACACTCACCTTCTTATTTCAGCGTGTTGGCGTGATAAATGTTTCTAATTATCAGTCAACACTGACAGTGAGTATCATTCACTCTACAGGTTTATGGGTATGAACTACAGTAAAAGACTGTTGACCTGATGATGGCGCTACATCAAAGATCAGATCAAAGTCCCCAAGTGTTATACAATCAGACCATCAACACAGTGTTTGTACCTTCAGCTGCATGAGAATGGGACAGGTGAGACACCTGTACCCACAATCCTTCAGGGCAGACAGAGAGTCCAGACAGCTTTGTCTCTGCTGATCCGACACACTTCCTGTTAGACCTGTGATGTAATCCCTGAGGACAGCCACAGAGCACCAATCAGGAGCAGAGCAGGAAAACACAGCATCCAATCAGAACTCACTTTACCTGCACCTGTCTCATCGAGTACTGACTTACTACAGCTCCCACAATGCTTCAGGACAGGAAGTAACAGGAAATTCAGGACTGACAGAGCTGCCTTTGTATCAGTAGATTAAATATATATACTCTTAGGCTGTCGTGCTGCCAGCTGCCTGTTTTAAAATGTCTTCAGTTATTTATGACACTTTGATTTAAGTTTAAGTCTTATATACGACTTTATTTACGTATATTACGACTTCATTCTCATATACGGTCATGATTTGGTCTGGTTTAGTATTTTGTTTCTTTCAGAGTTAAGACTTCGGAATTGTTTTAGTTCTTATTCTTCCCTGGTGTTGCCTGTTTCCCTTCTGTGTTATCTTAATGTGTCCTAGTTTAATCGTTAGTGTTTCCTGTTTTATTTCATAATCTGTTATCCCTGTGTTTCTCTATGTTCTAGTGTGTATTGATGTCACATTCTTGAGTTCACTGCGGTCTTAGTGGATCTTGATTTATTTTGTAGTTCTTATCCTCAGTGTTTCTTATCTGGAATTTCTCTACCTCTGTGTGTTTCCCTCCAGTGCTGATTACCCTCATTGTCTTCACCTGTGTTGTTTGTCTCACCTGTGTTTGATTACCCCATGTCTATTTAGTCTCAGAGTTCCCTCTTGTTGTCAGTTCTTTTTGTTTAAAATAAATAGTTTTTCTTTAGTTCTGCACTTGGGTCCTCTTCTTTGTTTTTTCCACAACCCATGACAGAATGACCTGACCACAAAATGGACCCAGCTGATTTTTTTAGTTATAATTACGATTCATCTCCCTAGACTGGGTCAAGGCTTGCTGTTTTCCCTGGTTCCCGTGGTAGAACGAGAAGAGGTCAGAGCTTACGGCAATGTCCAGATTCGATCTCTTCAAGCTCTCTGGTGGCCTTTCTTTTGGACCTTGCCTTAGAGCAAGAAAGCTCCACAGAGTCTCTGCCTCAGCAGCCTGTGTACTAGCCCAAGCCTCAACCCAAGCCTCAGCCCAAGCCTCAACCCAAGCCTCAGCCCAAGCCTCAACCCAAGCCTCAGCCTCAGCCTCAGCCCAAGCCTCAGCCTCCCTGTGCTTCAGACCGTCAGCCTCCCTGTGATCCTGTTCCGGCAGAGCGCTGTCTGCTTCCAGTCCCTGTTCCTGCAGAGTGCCATCTACCAACCGTTCTGGCGGAGCGCCGTCTGCCCCCTGTTCCTGCAGAGCGCCGTCTGCCACAAGTTCCGGCAGAGCGCTGTCTGCCCCCTTTGCCTGCTGAGCGACTCTGGCCTCCTGTGCCTGCTGAGCAACTCCAGCCCCCTGTTTCAGAGTGGGGGGTCCATCCAGAAGTCGGCCGGACTCCATTGGTGGTCCGGCCGACTTCTGGTTCTCCATCAGCGGTCCGGCCAACTCCTGGTTCCCACTTGGTGGTTCGGCCGACTCCTTGTTCCCCCTCGGCGGTCCGGCGACTCCTGGTTCCTCCCCGCAGTCCGGCCCACTCCTGGTGTTCCCTCGGTGGTCTGGTCGACTCCTGTGTCTCTGTGGGAGGTTCTGCCCACTCCTGGTTCTCAGCGGGAGGCCCTGCCCTCTCCTAGTTCTCCGTGGGAAGCCCTGCCCACTCCCGGTTCTCCGTGTGAGGCCCTGCCCACTCCTGTGTCTCCATGAGATGCCCTGCCCACTCCTGGTTCTCTGTGGGAGAACAGATACCTCCTCGTCGGAGGTTTTGCTGACTCCGTCCACTCTTGTGTTTACTTGGAGGCCCCGCCTCTCACCGGTCCAGTGTCGTCGTCCGGTCAGCCTTCCGGCCGCCCCCTGACCTGCATCTCATGTTTGGTCGGCCTCTTGGTCGGCCTCCTGGCCGCCTACCTGAATTGCTCTCAGTGTTTGGGCGGCCGGAACTGCTCTATGCATTGGGTCGGCCTCCTGGCCGCCAGGAGGCCAACCGTGTATTGTTGGCCTCCTGAAAGTCCTTTTTGTGTAAAATATATAATTTTCTTTAGTTCTGCACTTGGGTCCTCTTCTTTGGTTTTTTCCTCAACCCATGACATATACGACTTTATTCAAGTTATATTACGACTTTATATTTAAATACGACTTTATTCTAATAAACAACTTTATTTACGTTATATTACAACTTTATTCTCATGTATGAAATTTTTTACGTTAAATTACGACACGTAATATTACAAATTTCCTCATGTATACGACTATATTCTCAAAAACAACTTTAATCACGTATATAGTTATTCGTCTCATATATACGACTTAATAAACTGCTTTATTCTCGTATACAATGACCTTCTTCCTGTAATATGAGGACTTTTCCTTCACGTGGCTCGACTACTCCATCTTTAAACTGACATCTGGCCGGATTATCTTAAACTTGACTTTTCCTTCTGCAAGCAGACAGAAGGCTTTATAACAGGTGAGAGAAGAGTGATTACATTCAGCAGGTAAACGTACCTGAACTGAAGCTCACAGACCAGCTGAGCTTTGATCACTGAGCGCATGTTTCTGTGGTTCCCCTTCACAAACTCCTCCACACACTTCTTATAGCTGAAACACACTCCGCCTTATTAATCTATGAATCACCTGTACACAAACACCTGCATCAACACACTGAATTATTTATGTGGGCGGGGCTTACCTAATAAGGAAGCCGTCCAGGTGAGCTGTGAGCCTCTGAGCCTTAATTTGCTCTTTAATCACACGGCTAAACTCAGTCAGGGAGCCGTCTATCACCTGAAAACACAAACACATACACAGTCAGGGATCCGTCTATCACCTGAAAACACAAACACATACACAGTCAGGGATCCGTCTATCACCTGAAAACACAAACACATACACAGTCAGGGATCCGTCTATCACCTGAAAACACAAACACATACTCAGTCAGGGATCCGTCTATCACCTGAAAACACAAACACATACACAGTCAGGGATCCGTCTATCACCTGAAAACACAAACACATACACAGTCAGGGATCCGTCTATCAGCTGAAAACACAAACACACACACAGTCAGGGATCCGTCTATCACCTGAAAACACAAACACATACACAGTCAGGGATCCGTCTATCACCTGAAAACACATACACATACACAGTCAGGGATCCGTCTATCACCTGAAAACACAAACACATACTCAGTCAGGGATCCGTCTATCACCTGAAAACACAAACACATACACAGTCAGGGATCCGTCTATCACCTGAAAACACAAACACACACACAGTCAGGGATCCGTCTATCACCTGAAAACACAAACACATACACAGTCAGGGATCCGTCTATCACCTGAAAACACAAACACATACACAGTCAGGGATCCGTCTATCACCTGAAAACACAAACACATACACAGTCAGGGATCCGTCTATCAGCTGAAAACACAAACACACACACAGTCAGGGATCCGTCTATCACCTGAAAACACAAACACATACACAGTCAGGGATCCGTCTATCACCTGAAAACACAAACACATACACAGTCAGGGATCCGTCTATCACCTGAAAACACAAACACATACACAGTCAGGGATCCGTCTATCACCTGAAAACACATACAGTACATACACACACAGACACAGACACACACACACACACACACACACACACACACACACACACACACACACACACACAGTCATAACCATCTATCACCTGCAATCAGACAAAGTCAGGGATCTGTCTCCATATAGAAGAATACAAACACTCATCTGTAAAGACTCTATCCCACACTGCTAACGTGTTCAGACTCACCTGTTCAGATTCACCTGTATAGACTCACCTGTATGATATCTATAGCCAGTGGACTGAAGCAGTATTGGTCAATGAGTTCAGGGGTTGTTCCGCTCAGCCAGCTCTCTTCCTCTTTCCTCAGTGCTGTGTTCAGCCACAACTTCACTTTGTCCTGAATAATTAAATGAATAATATATAATATAAAACAAACATATAGTATTGTAATTCTTACATTTTAAACTACACAGATTATATTAAAGGAGCCTCACAGCCTGACACCAGAACCAAACAAGTCCAGCTGACAGACTTACGGTCTTACCTCTTTGTGGGTCAGGTACTGTTCCTCTAGACGTTCAAGGTGGTCCTGTTGAAGCAGAGAACCCAGACAGGCCGTCTTTATCCTCCCCTCCAGATCTTCATGTTTCAATATTTCACTGGAAATAAACACCTGAGATTACACTGCACACACTGACTGGAGTGACCACATTTTGACAACAAGGTGGAGCTTTAGAGGAGTGAGGCGATAACAAATCCAAAGTTAGCAGCTAACACTAGCTTTTAAGCAAAGGGCATCTGTAATCCATGCTGTGATGTTAGTTGGAATGCTAATTTGGCTAGCTAAAAAACAGGCTAAAACAAAATGTACTGAGGGCAAAATATTACAGCCGACTCCTCAAAGACTCAAAGACAAACAAATAATTTTCCAGTTGCCATGATATTGAGTTGTCACTTACAAGTAAACCCGCCCTTAATCCTCCCTCGCTAATTGTATATTTGACTCTAAATAGGAGCATACTTTACAAACAGACAGAAAACTCACTCACTGAGGGAATTGGGGACTCACTGAGAGTATCAGGAACTCACTTGCACTCACTGAGGATATCAGAAACTCATCTCTTTATCAGGGACTCACTGATTACTCACTGAGGGTATCAGGGTCTCATTGAGGGTGTTGGGGACTTATTGAGGGCATCAGGGACTTACTGAGGGTATCAGGGATTCACTGAGGTTATCGGGGACTCACTAAGGGTATTTGGGACTCACTTGGACTCACTGAGGGTATTAGGGACTCACTGGGATTCACTGGGGGTATTAGAGACTCACTGATGGTATCAGGGACTCACAGGGAATTAGGGACTCACTGGGATTCACTGGGGGTATTAGAGACTCACTGAGGGTATCAGGGACTCACTTGCACTAACTCAGTGTATGAAAGACTCATCGATTTATCAAAGTCTCACTGGTTACTCACTGATGGTATCAGGGACTCACAGGGACTCATTGAGGGTATAAGGGACTCACTGAGAGTATTGGGGACTCACTGAGGGTATCAGGGACTCATTGAGGATATCAGGGACTCACTGAGAGTATTGGGGACTCACTGAGGGTATTGGTGACTCACTGAGGGTATAAAGGAATCACTTGCACTCACTGAGGGTATCAGAGACTTACTGAGGATATCAGGGACTCAGGGACTAACTAAGGATATCACTGACTCCCTGAGGATATAAGGGACTCATTGAAGGTATCAGGGACTCACTCAGGGTAGCAGTTGTTGATCCAGAACAGCAGGTAGCTGCAGTCATCTGTTTCCAGCCCCAAAGCTGCAAGCTGGTTCAGTCGAGCAGAGAAACTCTGATGGTAAAGTCCTGCGTACAGGTTCAGGATATCCATTTGAGGAGGGTAACAGTCCACTACCGACCTCCCCACAGTCAGAAGGTCCTCCTTCACACGTCGTCCCACAAGACACACCTGCACAGGTGTATCAGTGACATAAAGTGTTCAGGGAGCTGATTAGAGATGAACAGTTGATGTGGTTATCAGATCAGAAGTGTGATATTGAACACAGATTAATCCGTGTTCTGTCTCTTTTAATGCTCCTGGGCCCAGTTTTTCAAAAAGTTGAATCTGGATCAAAATGTTCCAGATTTTGAAGTCCCTTTTTTGCTATCCCATATATAATTGATCTTGTAGATTTTATCCTGGTTTTTCAAAGGCTTTTCAGATAGGATCATTCTGACCTAGACACCACAAGATCAGGATTACAGAATCTACATTTGCAGTCTTTGAATAAGCCAGCATCTTTTGGTCAAAGTAATACATTTCATTAACACGGTATGTATATTAAATGTCTCATTGGGATAAAAACAAATTAAAACAAAATACTATTTTGTCAGCATACTAATGTTTTTACTAATCAAAAGAAAAAGAATAGTTCACTAAAGCTTCTCGCATTGACCGTCCAGCTGCTTCATCTGGTTGCAGTGCTGCCTGTGGTAGGTCAGGACCATCTACTTGGGACTGTGAATGATCACCCCTTCCATCACACTCAGGAACCTTGCGTTCTTCAGCGATATTATGAATCACGATGCAGGCGAGAATTATTTTGCATGCTCACTGTGGGTCTACTACCAGAAGTAGTTCAGGCATGCCAAGCGCCTTTTCAACATCCCATTCAATCATTCAACTGTGCTCCTAGTTCTTCCATGAGCGCAGTTAAATCTCTCCTCTGCATCATTGTTTACAACGGCAAAATGTGTCATAAGCCATGGTAGAGGGGGTATGCGCTGTGACCCAATATGATGCCATCTCAATCAATCAATCAATCAATCAATCAATCAATCAATCAATCAATCAATCAATCAATCAATCAATCAATCAATCAATCAATCAATCAATCTTTATTTGTATAGCATCAATTCATAACAAGTGTTATCTGAAGACGCTTTACAAAAAGCAGGTAAAGGACCTTACTCTTTGATCCCATCTCTTTTGAAATACACAATTTTGAGATTTAATCCTATCCAGACCATTCTGATCCAGATTAAACTTTATGAAAAACTGGGCCCTGCTGTTCCAGTGTTTGACCCACCTCCCTCTTCAGAGGAGTCGACAGACCATCAGTTCCATCAGAGTCTTCCTCAGCGGCCTTCATCAGTCTGGACTCCACCATGTTCAGCAGGAGTCTATTGTGAGTACTCAGACACTTCTGGGGACGCCAAACTGGAACGCGGTCCTCAGGAAACCCGGTCCAGCGCTGGTCCTGCGCCTCCTGCTGCTGGATGCAAACCACAGCACTCCTCAGGACCTCCATATCCCTGGAGCAAGAGGAGGAGGAGGAGGAGGAGGAGGAGGAGGTGAAGGTGTTGTGGATGGCCGTTATTATTTGCAGTTTGAGAGCCTCCAGGTCTCCCAGCAGCTGGTCCTCCTCCCCCTCATTGAAGGAGTCCTGACTGAACAGCTGCTCCTCCCTGATGATCAGCCTCCTGCTGAGCTCCAATAGCTCCTCTCCCTGCTCCACCCTCTCCTGCTGCTGCAGAGTCTCCCCACCGTCCACCTCATCCTCTGTAAGGCACACAAACGGTTCCTGTTCTGTTGGTTCTGTTCTAATGATGTTCTGTTGGTTCTGTTCTAATGATGTTCTGTTGGTTCTGTTCTAATGATGTTCTGTTGGTTCTGTTCAAATTATGTTCTGTATGTTCTGTTCTAATGATGTTCTGTTGGTTCTGTTCTAATGATGTTCTGTTGGTTCTGTTCAAATGATGTTCTGTTGGTTCTGATCAAATTATGTTCTGTATGTTCTGTTTTAATGTTCTGTTGGTTCTGTTTTAATGTTCTGTTGGTTCTGTATTAATGTTCTGTTGGTTCTGTTTTAATGTTCTGTTGGTTCTGTTTTAATGTTCTGTTGGTTCTGTTTTAATGTTCTGCTGGTTCTGTTTTAATGTTCTGCTGGTTCTGTTTTAATGTTCTGCTGGTTCTGTTTTAATGTTCTGTTGGTTCTGTTTTAATGTTCTGTTGGTTCTGTTTTAATGTTCTGCTGGTTCTGTATTAATGTTCTGTTGGTTCTGTTTTAATGTTCTGCTGGTTCTGTTTTAATGTTCTGCTGGTTCTGCTGGTTCTGTTTTAATGTTCTGCTGGTTCTGTTTTAATGTTCTGCTGGTTCTGCTGGTTCTGTTTTAATGTTCTGCTGGTTCTGTTTTAATGTTCTGCTGGTTCTGCTGGTTGGGTTCTAACCATGTGGTGTTCTGACCTGTAGTGGGTTTGTGGT
>CM036543.1:31595373-31705373 GCA_020745685.1 Tautogolabrus adspersus
GGTGGTCTGACAGATGTGTAGATTGTAGCTGCTGTGGTTGTCTGACAGATGTGTAGATTGTAGCTGCTGTGGTGGTCTGACAGATGTGTAGATTGTGGTTGCTGTGGTGGTCTGACAGATGTGTAGATTGTAGCTGCTGTGGTGGTCTGACAGATGTGTAGATTGTAGCTGCTGTGGTGGTCTGACAGATGTGTAGATTGTAGCTGCTGTGGTGGTCTGACAGATGTGTAGATTGTAGCTGCTGTGGTGGTCTGACAGATGTGTAGATTTTGATATGTGATCAGTGAGCGCAAAAACAACAACAACAAAAACGTTCGACTGTTAGTCGACTGTAGCAGAAATCTGACGAATCAGGCTCAACTTTATTAATCCTTAGTCGGTGACAGGACTTATTAAAAGTCATTGCAGAAGTGTGGAACCCTGCAGAGAACATTTGAAACCCTCTAAAGGAACTTAAAGAAGTGATTATAAAAGTATTAAACACACACCTGAGAACGTAATAAAAATGACCTGCCTCATTCGGTCATCACTGACAGAGGGTTTACCTGAAGCAGGTGTATGGATGGTGTAATGTTTCCCAGCATGCACCTGGTGAAGACTGAGCTGATTTCCATGGATTTGACTGCAGGGTCTGAGCAGACAGCCGGATCAGACTGGATCACAGCGGTGTTATGAAACAGGAAGTGACATCACTCGCCTCAGTCTCAGGACAAACTGGAGAAGATTAAACTCCTGAGATGGGTTCATATGATGTCATGATGAGGTCACAGTGATGTCATCAGCCTATGTGACAGACAGAACATGTGGAATTTAAAAAGAGTGATACCCGGTGCATTATGGGAAATGGTTTTTATTTAATTAAAATAAGTAAATAATAAATAAACACGTTAAATATTTGTTATAAAATGGTTTCTTCATAATAAAGGTTTATATATTTATTCATTATATATTTATTTATTTTCCTGTTTCCTGTCTGTGTTTGGCATATTATATCCTGTCGCCTCCTCTCAGCTTCCTGCCTCCTGCTGTCTCTGTGCTCCGATTGGCTGATATCACAGAGGTCATGAACACCTGTCAGCCAACAGTGGGCGGAGCTTCTGAACAAGAGGTGTCTCTCCAGGTGAGACTCAAACACCCTAACTGATGGGCTGTTACCTGAGTTTAGGTGTACTGTCCCTTTAAGAACTCCAACTTGTCTCAGTTTCTCCAACAGGTGAGTCCACTTGATATCATCAACAAGCTCTCTGATTGGTCCCCTCCAGGTGATTCCAGATGCTGTAGAGCGTTTTCCAAAACTTTCCAGGCGCGTCCCATCCATCGTCGTGGAGCCGACAGACGGAGAAGAGGTCGAGAGTGGAGAGCTCCGCTGGCCTCCTGATGATGTCAGTAGTGATGTCAGAGAGGGCTGCGCCCACATGACAGGTGATGAGCTAATGCTGGATCTGTTGAAGAAGCAGTACTGAACATCTGTTTTTACCTGAGCTGTGACCTCATCAGGTGTTTGTTTACCACCACCAGGTGTATCTGTAGAGGGGGCGGAGCCACAGGAGCCAATGGTGGGCAGAGTTTCAAGCTCTGATTGATGTGGCTGCTTAGCTCTCAGCCAACCAGTGTGAAGGCCTCTGCGGTGACAGGAGGGTTGGAGCCAATGCCTGTAGCTCCTCCTCCTGTAGCCCCTACTTCAGCCAGGTGGGCGGAGCCAGATGAGAAGAGATGAGAATAAAAAATTAGAATTTCAGACATCGCCGGTCGCAAAGGATTCTGGGGGATCCGCAGAATTCTTATCAGTAATAAAAAAAGTTAAATTAAACAAATATGAATATTTACCTGATTGATGGACAGCTGATGGATCTGTTTCTTTACTTTCTCTCCTCTGTCGCCCTCTGGTGGTGACAGAGCAGTCCTGTTCAGACTTTAGTCGTTGTTTCTCAGTTTTTGTCTGCTCCTTTTATTCATTCATTTTTCTCTCTGTATTTACACCTCAGCAGCGGCCATCTTTGTGTCTCTATGTGACCTGTCAGGTGTGTGTGTGTCTGTGCATTAAGACTCCTGAGACGTCGGCGTGCATGAAACAGTTTATTCCAAATGACGGTGATAGAAAACAAACCTGATGATGATGATCACATGATTAATCAATAAATAATAAATATATAAAAAAACGTTCCTACAGCTCTTCAGTCACATGCACTGTAAAAAAAAAACTAACACTGAATGCGACCAATCACCTGTAGCAGCAGCAGTTACATCATCAGTTGCAGCAACAGCCAATCAGGTCTATGAGTGGGCGGACCATGAGCCCTACATTCTCATTGGCTGCGTAACAGGTGCAGCTCCGCCCACCTACACCGGCTGTTTGAACATGAAGAAGTGCACATTTGGTGAACGAGCCTCACTCTCACCTGTCCACAGGAAACATGCACCTTTCACAATAAGAGTCTGAGACACCCTGTTTCTCCAGCAACAGCTCAGTCTGGAGCTATAAGCTAGCAGTTTCCATCTGTTTCCAGTTTTTGTGCTAAGCTACGCTAACCACAGTAGTGTAACTGTGGGGGAGACAGAGAACAGAAACACACACACACACACACACACACACACACACAAGAACAGCCATGTCGCGAGCCCCAAACAGGAAGCTGCAAACTTGTAAATATTACGGTGAGGCGGAGAAGCTTGCGGTTCTCCTGGACTGTTGAAAAGGAGGAGAACAGTGGAGTTGTGGAGAGAGGCCTCTTTGACATGTCCTCCTCTTTGTACCACAAGAGATAAGAGAAGAAAAAAAGGGACAAGTTTGATCGTCTTCTCGTGGTACAAAGAGGACGACACGTTAAAGAGGCATCCTTCGTCTCTCTCCACAACTCCAACAGTTTCTCCTCCTTTTCCGTTTTCTGCTCAAAAGTTGTAGCTGTAAGTTTCCACCAGGTGCATGATGGGAATGAATCAAGTCAAGGGGGGCAGAACGCTGAAGGCCTTGCAGAGCTGCCAGGGGACGGCTGCTTGTGTGCTGCGCCCCGTTCACATAAGCGTATAACATCCACATGAGGAAATAAAAGTCTGCTCTGTTTTCTGAATGAATGAGATAATTATCCCTTGCTCCTCTCTGAGGAAACCGTCCTCATCCAAACACTGCCAACATCTTCTACAGGTATCAAGATCGTTTGTCTTTGACTAAAATCAAGTTTTTGAAGAATTCTGAAGTCATGACAACCAGATGTTTACACACGAAGCTGCTGAGACGTGATTGGACGGTAAAGCTCAAAATCCTCTGAATCAAAGATATTTTTGTGTTTTTGACTTAAACTGACCAACAGGCTGGAAACAGATTTCATTAAACAACCCAGCGACTCATCAGTCTGAGAGCTGATTGGTCGTTAGATTGTCGGTGTGTGTGTGTGGAGCAGCAGGATGTCTCAGTTAATCCTTCTTCTTCTTCTACGTTAAGACACAAACCGTGACATTCAGCTGCACGGGGCGGACAATCACAGCGAGAGGAACACAAACATTCAGCCACATGTTCTGTGATCAACACGACACCAACAGAAACACAATCTATCAGCAGCTCACACGCACGACAGATTATCAGAGCACAGAGTTTATACATGAACGACTGCGGAGTGAGCAGGTTGGCGTTTAGCTCGGCGTAGAAGAAGCAGATCTACAGTTTAAAGTACAGACTCTGATCAGTTTGTAGAGTTTCAGGTGGTCCACACCTCCAGCAGCTCTGCACAAACATCTACAGACATCTAGCCATGTAGAGTCCATGTAGAGGATGACGGCTCTCAGTTGAGGTCGTGAACCTGTTGGTCACATGGTTCATGTGTGACGGCGAGCAGGTCAGGCCGAGCTGCTCCACAGGACTCATGGTTATAAAACATTAAAGCACGCTCTTTTCTTCTCTGCTAACTTCAGGACTTTATACGAGTACATGTTGGGAACGTTTGATATGGAGCAGGGGCTCAGTATATATGTGCTTTGTGTGCAATGGATTGTGGGTAATGACCTCACAGATTGTGTCCTCACCAATAGACATTCAGGGCCTGATTCACGAAAGGTTGACTCCGTTACCATGACGACGATGCGAGTGTTGTTGTTGTCTTTGAGTCGTCCTTTCTCGATCAATTCAGGGAGGAAGCTTTGTTTGAACCGGTGAAACTGATCTCACATGTTTAGAGTTTCTCATCATCTTCTCATCATGTGGACAGAACTGAGCTCCGTCAGCGTGAGCTAACTGTGTCTGAATATCATAAGAGCTATTAGCTTTGAGAGTCAGACTCAGAGACGGAGCAGAGAGAGGAACCATATGATGAACCAGTAATGGAGATATTACAGACTGTAATCCATTCTAAGTGAATCAGACCCTGAGTTTCTCGGACTCTTGACATTGTAAAAGGACTTTGTTCTTTGAGGGAGCTGAATGCCGTGATGGACGACGGGTCAGAGTCAGAGCAGACGTTTGTCTTTATGAGATCTGATAAACCTTCTGTGAACTACAGCTGATCTCCTCACTGCTCGTCACACAGAAACAGGGCTGCAGATGGCGTGGACACAGAAACTAGGTGCTACAGTGGCCTGTTCAAGCCATGTGGTGGGCCCCATCGGGTCCACGAGGTGGTCTTTTGGTGCTTGCGTTGGCGTTGGAGGTTGTGGGGGCACCACGGGGTTTGCTGGGGGGTTTCTTCTCCCTGGAAGAGGGGCGAGTCTGACCCACAGGCGACATCTCCACAGCTGCCGTCTGAACACTCCCCCCGGGCTCCACTATGGTGTTTATTACTACGGCAAGAGAAAGAGGACATTAATGAACAAACCAAGAGGAGAGAGTTCACATGAAGTGTGTAACACTAAACTTGTTACCAACAATCTAAGAAGTCTATCACAAAAATAGATCCAGGACATTAGCCTAGCTTAGCACAAATCATTCAATAAGGGGAAGCAGTTAGCCTGTAGCTTTAGCTGTACTGAGTTAAAGGACGGGTTACTCTCTCTGAACATTTCAAACTGATGAAGCTGTTGAAGCTTTAACAGTTGAATGTTGTATGCAGATGACAGTTTAAATCATTTGAAACTCAATGACATGAACTCTAAAACATTTCACTGCGTCTGTGGAGGGACAGAGTTAGTCTGCTTGTATTTGTTCACTCTACCTTTAAGCTCTCATGTTTTGCAGATCATTGTTAGGAAGGTGTTTTTATGCCACTGAAAACTTGCCTGCATGTCATGAAGTCAGAAATAAAGTCGCATCAAAGCTAACAAGCTCGTTACCTTCCAGCTGTCTCTGGACTCGTCTCAGCTCTTTCAAAATGGACGTGATTTCCTGTGAATGAAACAGGAAACAGGAAACAAGTCAAGTTCAAACATTTAACCCTGAGAGTTGTTATTTCAAACAGTTTTTAACCCTTTAATCCTAAGTGAATCATCTGTGAAACTGTAGTTTAAGAGACGTGTTCGTCCTCAGTTAGGTCATTTTCTCCATATTAACACAACCAGTTACATGCAGAGCACAGATAATCCACCAGAAGGACCTTTGTAGAGCACATTCAGCGACAGAATAGAGGGGAAGGACATGATGATATCTGACAATGATTTAAGGGCTTAGGCTTTACAGGGTTCAGTGGGTTAGGGTTACCTTGTTGGAGGTTTTCAGGATGGGGACTTCATTCTCTGCGTTGATCTTGGCCTCGATCTCCTCCCAGACGTCGGCCTTGTTCTGGAACAGAACCCTGAGAACAGACGAACACAGAGCGGGGTCAGTATGAGTGCAAAATGAAACCACAACAAGGACCAAAGAAAAGCACGACACAATAACAGGCTCTGACATAAACACCCAGAAGTCAAAACTTTCTTAACCGAACCAACGAAACACGAACTAAACTCTCTGAAACGTAAGCACTTCAACCTTTTACTTGTTTTTATGACAACAGGGACACACTTCACGTTTGGTCCTGATGGGTCAGGACGTAAACACAAACAGTGAATTAATGAATTTCCACAGTCTCATCGACCGCTTCCTTACTTCATTTTCTCGGCCAGCTGCTCTGTGTTCTCCCGGATGGCCTGGGACAGCTGAGACACCGGGTTCAGCATCAGGTTGTCCAGAATAACCTGAAAGAGTTTGTTCAGAGAGGGGAGGGGGGGGGGGGGGCCAGGTGAAAACCCAGCAGGAACCTGAACCTCTGACATCACAGCAGTTTACATCCCAGCACACCAAAACTAACTGCAGCAGAGTCAGTGTGGTTCAGTTTGTTAAACTGATGGATATGTTCACACTGCAGGCTCAGCTCTGTTGTCTGGGTTCGATCTGTCTGCTGAGGGCGATGACACTGGTCCGTCCTCCAGCAGCTCATTGGTCCAGAAACAAACAAACGCTGGTCGAATAATCAACTTTTCCTCATCGTGTTCCTGCTCTCTTTAAAACCCTAACGATCTCTGGAAACACGCTGAGGACAAACTTTAAATTTTAGAGTCTTAGCTTGTAAGACCCGAAGACGAAGTTAATATTGGACTTCTTGTTTGATCTCGTACTGGCTGTAATAAACGGGAAAGTCTCCAGGGGGCGATACCAGCAGGCTGGATATTTATTTCACCAGTAAAATTTGATGCAGCTGTGAATAAAACGTGTTCAAAACGTGATGATGTCGAGAATATTTGTGGACTTTTGAATAAGAAGCTAGAGAACTGGACACATTGAAGCTTTCAACAACAGCCCACTAGATCAGGATGATACCCAACAATCATTTAACAGAGACTGTTCATGAGACAAACTGTCGACCCACGACAGAAGTCCCTCTACTCAAACACTGTTGGCTTTCTGATCAGGTCGGTGGCTGTGAAAGAAGATCAATTAGTAAGTATTAAAATGAATATATTATGATTTAAAAAATGTCAACCTAAAAGCTTTGAGCTTTGTGGCTGAGTGAGAAGTCTCATCTTTAAACCTGTTGATACATCGAGGAGATTTGTTTTGGGGGGGTGTTGTTAATGGGTAGATCATGTAGGGCAGTAAGAACTGTACTTTGGGACACACTGAGCTGCAGTATGAACGTAGCCTCAGTGCTATTAGACAGTGACCTCTTCACGGTTCCACGGACGGCGTTGCTTAGAACCGGGCTCCGGCTCATTCATGTTCGCGTCCAGGCCCGAGACGGCAGCAGAACCTGGAGGAACCTTCTGGTAGTTTAAACTGGCCTCAGGGATATGTTGGACCAGCTGGAAAGAGAGCAGAGGGAGTCTGGCTCTGGTGATCCAACCACTGAATATCTGTTATCAAACCAGCGAGCAGCCGGCTGGTGATGGCGGTGCTCCGTGAACGCATGCACCAAGTCAACATGCAGCTGCGATGGTGAGGGCAACAGTGTATGCAGTGAATTTTAGTACTGCTGGGATACAGCGTGTTAACAACAGGGAGGCGAAGGAGTGCAGGAGGGTCCTACTGGTCACCAGTTACAGCTCCTTGAACTGTCAGAAAACCTGTTAAACCAGTTCATTAATGGGGCGGGCCAAAGGAAGATTATCAATGACAAAACTACTGCGCCAGCCCAAACACATCTGAGCAGGAATCAGTCAGAATATAAATATCTGAGAGCGAGACGGAACGATTTTAAAGACTCATTTTTGTTCAATTCAAATCTGATGAAATAAATGATGTCTTACTATCAGATTTATAGACCATAACAACGAATATATTCGGAAGTTTGATTGAGTTATGATTCAGGACAGGTCTGAGTCAAGGATCACGGGGTGTGATGGGAAGTGGAACTGGTTTGGCACAGTTGGGTAGAGTGGAGCTAGACTGGTTAAGGTACAGGTCAGGTGGATTTGTTAAGGTAACGTCGGATACGGCAGGAGATGGTTGGAGTGGATATATGTTAGGGTAGAAATTGGCCAGGTACATATTGTGAGGGTAGTTAGAAAGGTAAACAAGGTGGAACGCGGGTACAGTGGGGTCTTTAAAGGTCAGGTAACGTTGAAGCGGGTACAGTGGGGTCTTTAGAGGTCCGGTAACATTGACGCGGGTACAGTGGTGTCTTTAAAGGTCCGGTAACATTGAAGCGGGTACAGTGGGGTCTTTAAAGGTCCAGTAACGTTGAAGCGGGTACAGTGGGGTCTTTAAAGGTCAGGTAACGTTGAAGCGGGTACAGTGGGGTCTTTAAAGGTCAGGTAACGTTGAAGCGGGTACAGTGGGGTCTTTAAAGGTCAGGTAACGTTGAAGCGGGTACAGTGGGGTCTTTAAAGGTCAGGTAACGTTGAAGTGGGTACAGTGGGGTCTTTAAAGGTCCAGTAACGTTGAAGCGGGTACAGTGGGGTCTATAAAGGTCCAGTAACGTTGAAGCGGGTACAGTGGGGTCTTTAAAGGTCCAGTAACGTTGAAGCGGGTACAGTGGGGTCTTTAAAGGTCAGGTAACGTTGAAGCGGGTGCAGTGGGGTCTTTAAAGGTCAGGTAACGTTGAAGCGGGTGCAGTGGGGTCTTTAAAGGTCAGGTAACATTGAAGCGGGTGCAGTGGGGTCTTTAAAGGTCAGGTAACATTGAAGCGGGTGCAGTGAGGTATAGTTGGGTCTTATGTTTTAACACCTATTTGTCACGGGTAAAATCTTGATTCTTGCTTAGATTTCTTTGAGCTAACTGTAGTTTTGTCATCAATAATCTTTCCATCTGAACCACTGAATCAGACAAATCTCAAAATTAGGAAATCAAACACATGTCATAGCAATCCAACACTAGTGAGAGGAGAGTGTTAGGATCAGTGATGGGACGGGCTGGATGGTGGGGGAGGGGAACCAAACACAGGGCAGGCGGAGTTATGAATCAGAGTTTGACACCTGAGATGGTCGAACCCCCCGCGAGTATGGATAAAATGGCGTCTGTGCAGCAGCAGAACAGAGAAATGAGTCATGAGAATCCAAAAGCGTTATGAAGCTCCTGTCAATCCGCCTGTAATCTGGGGCTCCAGATTCAAATATCTTCATCCAACATCCTTTTGATGGCATGAAACTCTGATATTGTTGAAAACTACATGAAGATTGCCCAGTTTGAAACAACAAATTGTTCTCCTTTAAACTGGGAACACACTCATGTACTGGGTGTCAAACAGTTAAAGTGATCATTCATTATTTTTTCAAAATGTGGTTGTATGAGGTACTTGTTAATAGTAAGTGTATTAACTACAGGAGAGTCAGCTCAGCCCCTTAAAGGAGGTCAGTCGGGGTACCAGCACAGAAGCTAGGCTATACATAGCAGCAGACGGGGTCTCTTGTTCTGTTAGCGTTAATAGTTATTTCGCTCATTTTAAGAAAATAATGACAAATAAAATCAATGACAATCTGAAGTGTACGCTATATTCAGGATTTTTTTCAGCACTTTGCTTTCAGTCAGCAAGCCACTGTGTTTGAAGACGTATGTGCTGTGCCACTACATCAGCGCACCACATACGTCTTCCTGTAGCGCACTGGGTCTAAAGTGTACAGCTCAACTTGAATTTTTGCGTGTAGACTGACATTAATATTGTGGATTTTGACTTTACTGCAGCCCAGTTCTTTTGGAGCCTGATCTGTGCGCTGCAGGCAGAAGAAGATGTATGCAGTTAGCTGAAGTAGTGAAAACTTCCTAATTATAGCGTACACTTACATTGACGTTGATTTTTAGGCGTGCTTTTCTTAAAATGATCTACATTATGTGGTACAAAGAGCCCCGTCTGCAGTGATGCAAGACGAGCTTCCCTGCCAACACTCTCACTGGTTTTCTATAAAGGGGTCGAGCTGACGGGCATCTCATGTGGTTAATACACACCTCATACAACCACACTTCAAACAATCTGAACTATCCCTTTACTACTGATATGTGTGGGCTCAGTGGCCTGTTTAGTTCCTGTCTGGAATCAGCAGAAGAACAAACACATTTACAAGATCACAATAAAAATTCAAACATGCGGTGGAAAGTAGACAGAGGCAGAAATTTCACTCCTAGACTCAGCCATTATCAGTATCAAACGGATTAGTAGTGTGTCTGGTGTGTTCCCAGTTTTATGATCTGTGGTATGTGGAGGTCGTGGTGAGGTGACGGATGTTTGGCGGATCACTGTGTTGCTCACCTCCTCCCTGGCAGAGATGGTGGATGCTGGCGTGTTGGGCAGCGAGCTAGGGGAGGTGGTGGTGCCCATGCCAGAGCTCGGTGAGTCTCCATCCCCTGCAACATCATGGATTTCCTTCGCCAGGATGGCCAGATCTTTGGCCAGGTCCTGACTGAGCCTGCAGGGGACACAAAGAGAAGGTCGAAATGGAGAGACGTCAGGTTGGTTTGTCTCTGAGCTGAAGGTGAAAAGGATATTTTATTGATTTTTACTTGGCGATCTCTGCGCTGTGTGTCGACCAGTTCTGGTAGGGGTCCCCCTCGTTCTGGTCCTCGTCCTCCTCTGTTTCCAGGGAGACAGACTTGGATCGAGTGGCGGCTGAGCGGTGGCCGCGTGGTGTCTGGGCGGAGGTGGAGGGATGGGAGGAGCGTTTGGCTTTAGGATTCACGGCATTCGTCTGGTAGTCTTCGTCAGAGGACGAGGAAAAGTCTGAACCCTTCTGTCTGCGGCGGGAACCTGTAAATATTTGGTTTGGGTTCATTTTACAGAAACATATAAGACCATGCATGATGTGGTGGGTCAGTACCTCCTGCAGAGTACAGACTGTTCCGCTGACTGTTAGCAGTTTGAGCTCATGACTGTTCAGAATATCACGTCTGCCTCTGGTACAGTCAGGATAAAGACACCGAAGCACATGTAAACCCCAAACATGACAGAGAACCAATGAGACTGATGCTGTGAAGCTGTGTTTCCATGGTAACAGCAGCAGACTCCAGTAACTCAGCAGGGACAGAAACCTGATGTGACCCACTGTGATAGTAAAATGGCAGCCTTCACCAGCAGAATGAAAAACAAACGTTGGTTTCAATGAATCTTAGACGTGTAGTGTAGATGATGTGTGTTTAGCTGTTCTCCTGTAAAAAGGTTTTTTTTTTTTGTGTTTTTAAAATGTGTTGAATTAATTGTACTCATCATTGTAAAGAGAGCATGCCCTAAAAGACTTCTCCAGATGAAATAAAGTTTGCATGAATGAAGAATAGATGGATGAATGATGGATGGATAGATGGATGGATGGAGGGAGGGATGGAGGGATGGATGGATGGATGGATGGAGGGAGGGATGGATGGATGGATGGACGGATGTATGGAGGGAGGGATGGATGGATGGATGGATGGATGGATGGAGGGATGGATGGATGGACGGATGTATGGAGGGAGGGATGGATGGATGGATGGATGGAGGGAGGGATGGATGGACGGATGTATGGAGGGAGGGATGGATGGATGGATGGATGGAGGGAGGGATGGATGGATGGATGTATGGAGGGAGGGATGGATGGATGGATGGATGGATGGATGGATGGATGGATGGAGGGATGGAGGGATGGATGGATGGATGGATGGAGGGAGGGATGGATGGATGGATGGAGGGAGGGATGGATGGATGGATGGACAGATGTATGGAGGGAGGGATGGATGGATGGATGGATGGATGGAGGGATGGATGGATGGAGGGATGGAGGGATGGATGGATGGATGGATGGAGGGATGGATGGATGGACGGATGGATGGAGGGAGGGATGGATGGATGGATGGAGGGAGGGATGGATGGATGGATGTATGGAGGGAGGGAGGGATGGATGGATGGATGGATGGATGGATGGAGGGATGGAGGGAGGGATGGATGGATGGATGGATGGAGGGAGGGAGGGAGGGAGGGAGGGAGGGAGGGAGGGAGGGAGGGATGGATGGATGGATGGATGGAGGGAGGGATGGAGGGAGGGATGAATGGATGGATGGATGTATGGAGGGATGGATGGATGGATGGATGTATGGAGGGATGGATGGATGGATGGATGGATGGAGGGAGGGAGGGATGGATGGATGGATGGATGGATGGAGGGAGGGAGGGATGGATGGATGGATGGATGGATGGATGGATGGAGGGAGGGATGGATGGATGGATGGATGTATGGAGGGATGGATGGATGGATGGATGTATGGAGGGATGGATGGATGGATGGATGGATGGAGGGAGGGAGGGATGGATGGATGGATGGATGGATGGAGGGATGGAGGGAGGGATGAATGGATGGATGGATGTATGGAGGGATGGATGGATGGATGGATGTATGGAGGGATGGATGGATGGATGGATGGATGGAGGGAGGGAGGGATGGATGGATGGATGGATGGATGGATGGATGGAGGGATGGAATACACAATGATAAATATTTGCTTTTGGATATCATTTGTCTTACTAAGTATCCAGTATGAGTTTGCTTTGGTTAGTTGTAGTTTTTGCATTATTACTGTGGCTTTAATCTATTCAAATGTTCAGTTATCCTTATGATCAATAATGAATCAAACCTCAAAGACAAACAGAATCTTTTACTGTCGAGGCTTGTTGATTATTCTTATCTATATATGGGGACATCATGGGAGTCTGGCACAGCCAATCATACAACAGCTATGTGGCTTAAAAATAAATAGACAAGAACAATTAAATTCGTATTCCCCATTATTCATATGTTCATCAGTCATCAACAGCTCATTGGTGATTGCGACAGCCTGGAGACAGACATACCATGATAGGGTGGACACTAGTTGAAGTGGGTGAAATCCTGAAGAAAGACAGTAAAAAAAAACAACTAAGTATTTATGTCTATGTAAAAAAAAATGTAGTCAGAACTTACTGGTGCTGGGGTACTTGGCTCCACTGGATCGGGTACGGGTCAATGGTTGCTTCCCCGGAGCCCCACCCCCTTTCCCAGCTGCCTGGCGAGTGTCACCCGCAGAAGTCTTTCTGGTGGTGACAGCAGACTCAGAGTTACGATTGGAGAAACCCGAGCGGCCCGTGGAGGAGGTCTCGTTGTCACTGGGGGTTGTGAAGGAGCCGGTTCGCTTCCTGGGCATTGCTAAGATGTCCAGCCTGGACAGCTTCTTTCCCTCAGCAGATACTTTGGTGGGAGCAGGGATATGATCAGAATTCTGGGAAGCCCGGTCAGTCTCTGCACCTTCGTTATCGGAGCCATCCCCCAGGCGGGCTCGGCGAAGCATGGATGCCCGGGTCGGTCTTGGTGCTGACAAGCTGTTGGACCGTGTCAGAACCTGCTGAGATGCAGTCTTTGCTGTCTTTCCATTGTCTTCTTTCTGAAGAGGGGCGATCACTTTCTTGCTACGGCTGGATGGGCGAGAGACTTCATGGTCAGAGGATGTTGTTTCTGTCCACTTTTGACCAGAACCCTGCTGGCCCTCTGACAGATCCAGAGATCCCCGGTTGCCGGCACTGCGGCGCATTTGAAAGCGTTTTGCTGCCTCTGCCTTGTTTGATGCATCTGATGTCACCTGGCTTCTGCGTTTCTCAGAAAGCCGTTCCCGCGCTGTGAGTTGCCTTCCCTTATCTTGGATGGACGGGCTGGATGAGGACTTCTCTTTTTGAAAGCTGCTAATGCCAGGACGCTTTTTAGAAGCAGAACCAACAGGAGCATTTTTGCTGCTCACCTGGCTCACAGTGCTGGCAGTGTCCACATCTGACTCACCAGACAGGGAGTCTTCCATGTGCGTGGAGGAGCCTCCTTTCTTTGAGCTACGACCGGATCCAGATGAGGGGAACTTTGCGTCCAGAGAGGACAGAGTTCCTTCTGCTTCCTGAAAGAAGGACTCTGTGTCCTGAAGGTTCTCCATCCTCTGCTCCAGGTCTCTGATAGATGGATGGCTGGAGATGTGAGGGAGTTTCTTCATCTGGGTGGTGTTACTTGGCTGCTCTTTGGTGAAACTCTCCTGGCGGACGATAGATGATACACAGCTGTCTATGGTGGGAGCATAATCCTTGTCTTGTATTTGGAGGTTGGGAGCTGAGCTGTTAGGCTTGACTCCTGTCCTCTTTGGTTCATGCCCACTCAGGTGTCGAATCAGGACAGTTGTTGGGGGAGTTTTTGCAGGGGGTTCTCGTATCTTATCAGACTGTACTGGACTCCGAGCTTGGACAGGTTTGCTTGGACGGTCTTCAGACCCGATGTAGAAGGAGGTGGATTTGGTGGAGGGAGACAATTTTTCTGTACCCCTGACCTGATTACCGGTGCCCCCTGGAGAAACAGATCCAATTCTGACCTGATTCTTCTTTGTTTTATCTAGAACAGGTCCGTCATCTGACCGGCTAGCATCACTCAGGCTGTCTGGGTCCACATCGTCCTGAACAGACAAGCACTGGTGGGAGTTCTGGTGGTGAGGAGCGCTGGATGGTTGGTCCACAGCTTCCTGTGCGTGGTAAGGTTCATGACGAATCAGGATACTCGGAGGAACACTGTCCAGCTTCTCCGGAGGCACCTGGGGCAGCAGCCTTCTGGTCCTCGAGCTGTGGCTGGACTCCGACTCAGAGTTATCATAGTTGAAATTTCCCATCGACCGGCTCATCAGGCGCAAATCTATAAAAAAAAGAATCCTAGTGAATCAGTTTAAGGGTTATAGTTCATTGGTAATATATTTCAGGATACAGGAGTTAAAAGGCCAATGGTGAACTCATCATACAACATGACACGCTTCCTACACTGGGTGTAAAGGAGACCTTAAAGGGTCGGGGTATTTTCTCTTTAATGCCACTTCAGACTAAAGATTTGTTTCCATGGAAATAATGTATCATCGTTTCAGTTTTGGGAACAAGGCAGGTTGGAACATTGCGAGCAGTTGTATGTTTCAACTCGTCTCACGGCAAGTCTTTAGTCTGAACTGCTCTTTCGAGTTTGACATTTGAATGTGATTTGATCAGTCTATCACAATAGACAGTCTGAACATCTGGGCTAAATGCAGAGACCTGTCATCTCATGTATGCTGGTACAGATCGAAGATGGAAATAGGTGGAAACGGGGTCAAAAAGTATGGTGTCCTGACACCAGGCCATTTAGCACTAATATCATTTTGACATTCTTCACAGACTTTGAAGAGCACCTTCCAGACTTTCCCCTTGAGGTGGAGTGGAACCAGGTTCAGCATAGCCGTCTGCTAGACTGGCCCAGCGGGAAACCCATTTGGGTCCTTCCAGACCTGCTGCATTGGCAGGTGGAACCTAGACAACACAGAGAATATTATTGGACGATGGAAGGGTGAGACCAAAGAGAACAACGAGACTTGACAGAATAAATGAGGGAAACTGAGGGAACAACACAAATCTGCATGCACTGGGATCAGATCATGCTACACAGGTCCAGTTTTTAGTGGATTTACCTGTATGGGGCTTGATGGGGGGCTGCTGATAGCAGCTGGGTTAAAGCCATGCAACAGGTCCACAGTGCTACCATTGCTAGGCAGGTTAGCTTGCTCATCCTTTGCTTCGTTTATAACAGGTCTATACACTCCTGTGCTCACACCACTGTACTCTGGAGAGTCGAGGACACCAAACACCTGTCAGAGCACAGAGCATGCATGAGGAGGGGAGCCGGACCACAGCAAGAGGAAGGAGCAACAAGGACAAGAGGTCACATGCATGCCCGAAGAGATTTATAAAGAGACTCTTTATTTTAAGTCGTCTCATCTGAGGAAAGTTCCAGTTCTCTTGGAGGTTATGGACTGATCAGGAACAGACAAAGATTGGCCAACCCTTTAAAATACCGTGACACAAACCTTTTTCTCCATGTAAGAATCTCAAACACTGTTTTTGTCTTTCCCTGATGTTAGCTGGGAAGTCTCATTGGTAAATGTGTAGCAGCAGCTTCATCTGTAGCTTCTCTCAATGCACAGTGACCTGTGTGAATGCTTTAGTAGGAGGGCTGTTTAACTAGAGTGGTTTGCTACTTTGGTTATTTAACAATGATTCCAGTAGTTCTTTCTAAGGTAAAGAGTATTTCTACACACTACTGTGGATGTTTAAAATCAGTCTAAGCTATGACTCCTCTCTCAAACATGAATCTGTGTGTGGTCATTAGCTGAAAACTCTGGTGGTCTGACTTTGAGTTCACCTGATCAATCATGTTACGAGCCTCCTCCACCTCTTTGTCCTCTGTCTCGATGGTGTAGGTCCCGGCATCGCTCAGGCTGTCGTCCTCCTCGTTTCTCATCATCCTCTGGGAACCTCTGAGGTCTCCTGCACGGACGCCCAGGGGCACCATGGGGGACATTGGGGGTCCAGATGAGTGGACTGGAGAGGCGGTCTGGCCAGCAGCACTGCAGGGTACTGAGGACTTTGAGGTTGCCAGAGGAGGCTGTAAAGGGGAGGTTGGGTAGGATACTGAGGAAGCTACAGGAGGTTCTTGTGGGGAGGGAATTCTTGCATGAGCAGGCGACACCATCACTGGGGGTGCAGACATCGGGGGTGGGGACATCTTGTCCCTCGTTAAGGAGTCGTACTGACCAGAATCCTTCAGAAATTCAGCAGCGAACTCCTGAGCCAGCTTGGACTTCTTACCGACACTACCGAAGGGTCTGATGAGGATTCCGGAGGAGGAGCGAGAGGAGGAACCAGAGGAGGCCACCTCCCCTTCCGTCTTCTCCCTCTTTAGAGAACTCGACCTCTGTGGGCCGCTGTGGCCCTGACCTTTCAGAGGAACTGTCACCTGCTGGGTGGGGGGGATGTGGCCGTGCACGGACGCTGGCCTCTCGCCACCTTTTCGCCGCTCCAGCTTGGCCTTAAGGGCGGAGTAGGAGTCAGCGTGGGCGGGGTTGTGCGTGAAGGACTGTGAGCGCTTTTTGCGTGGGTTGTCATCAAAGAACTCAATGATGAAGGCCTGCTGGCTGAGGTGCTCCGGGGGGCCCTGCATTGGGGTTTCTGTGGTGGGAGACTGAGCCTGAGGAGGACTCTGTGACAGGGGCCGCTCAGGGGCCACAGGAGAGGCCGGGGCCGGTCCAGGTGGAGAGTACTGCAGCGGCTGGTGGACTTTCTGTGCTGGAGGAGGTTGGTGGACAGACTGAGGTGCGTGGGGTGTCTGCAGTGACGCCTCAGACTGCTCTGACTGCAACGAGTGGTGGGATTTACTCCGGCTGCCTTTGAGATCCGGTTCCTCGGAGTCACTCTGGGTTCCATCGTCATGATGGTGACCTGACAACAAAACACCACCCACCCGTTCAGCAACAACTTTTTATACACGTCCCAGAGAAGGGAATCAGTCAAAATCAAAACTTGCAAAATGGATGAAGTTAACCAGTATAAACATGAAACAGAAGTCAGACTAACCCACACTTCCAGCCTGAACAGTGCCTGTCTGTTACATTACTTTGTGATCTCAATTTTGTAGTGCATGTTGACACACCGCCCACGTGAAGTCTGACAGATATTAGACTTGTGTATTTTTACAACGAGCCATGTGTGCTTCTCGGCCAGATCAGAGGGTACTCATAGACCTAATGCAGCAGTAAAACACATTTCACTTTGTCTCTATCTGTAGAATGTGTCACAGACATCAGCTGCCCGGCCTTTAATAAAGACACACTTGATGTGCAGAGACAGGACTGACAGCAGCTCTGCAGTCAACATGTCATCACCTGGAGGAGGTCAGCGAGGCAGCCAGAGATATTGAATCCCCCCAGAGGAGAACATGGGCAGGAAACAGACTATCAGGAAGTGTTTACTACAGGTTCTGTTTTTTTTTGCTTCATGTGAATGTTTTTATGCTGAAATGATCAAAACTGACATCGACTGAAACTCCAGCACAGCAGTGACCTATAAAACCTGACCAGACAACCAAAGGCTTTGCTGACATAAGAAGACAGCACAGTCTCAATAAGAACAGACGATTCTCTCCTCGCAGAGTCTCACTAAGAGAGTGTTGATGCTGATGGAAACATCATTCAGTGTTTAGAGTCTGAAGGTCTATCCTCTAGAGAGCATGAAGGCGAACACAACAGAGCATGGATCCGACCATCAGGTTGAGATCAGATTGTTAGAAACTTGTTGGTGCTTGAGGAGACGTTTAGGGTGGAGTCATATTTCTTCATCGTGATTTCATGCAGCTATTTAAACAGATAACAGAGGAGCATGTCACTGATCAGTGTTTCCTTAATGTCATCACAATAAACGGGTTAAAGGATGCTGAAATAACAACATCATCATGAAGAATTGTAAAATGTAAAAGCTTTGTGAGGTCTGTCTGCAAGACCGTTTCCAATGAAACGTTCGGACATCAGGACTCAACGCTGGCAGACTTTATTAAATGATGGATCACTTCGTCCAGCCCTGCTCTGAAACCACCTGCAGAACTACAAGGTCCACCACTAGGGGGGAGTGTAGAGTCCCCCCCCTAGAGAGGATCTGCATTTGGTCAGTCCTCCTTCTCATACAGAGCTATAAAAGAATGGAACAATATCCCCAATGAGCTAAAAGTATTTACCATCTGTTTTCACCACACATCAAGAAATGGATCGTAAATAACCAATCATGCTGTTTCCTCTTAGTGTTCAGTATTTGAACTCTGATGATGCAAACATTATTTTTAAATGTAGTGTGTGGAGTCTTAGCAGATGTGTATGTATTCATTGTGATATGATATGAATGTATATGTTTTACTGTATTGTATATGTTGTATTCTGTGTTGACCTGTCCAGGGACTGCAGATGGAAATTAGCAAACTGCTATAATCTGGTACGAAGCATCTTTTCTCCGTGAGATCGATGTTCTTTTTGTACAAGGTCCCTGACAACGAAACTAAACTAATCACCAGTGTTTGATGATCTCTGCAGTGACTTTCACAACTGTGACGTTTATGGGAACAAGATGAAACTACGAATCCAAACCCAATCATCAGAGATACAAAGAGGCTCTTTTTTTACACCATCAAACATTAAAAACTGTGTACTGGCCCTTTAATGACTGACACCAAATGAGCTCTTACCTTTCAGCGTCCTGATGTTCATGGCAAGGTCACTTTTTGTGCTGTAAACGTCCTCACAGGTCGGACGTCTTCTCATCATGCTGACATCACTGTGGACCAGCCAATCAGCCACTTTGCACTCCGCTGACATCACCTCTGCCGGCGTTGCTGTTGCCATGGCAGTCTTGTTGGGCGGAGCCTGCTGCTTCCTCTGGCGGGTGGAGAACTTGGTGACGTGGTCTTTGATCTTGATCTTGCCGGGTAAGCAGTCATCGAACTCGATGGTGAAGGAGGCGTGGCTCTGAACCACTGGCGGGGTCGGGGTGGGAGGGGAGGATGGGGCTTGGGTCGTGTCCGTGTCCTTGGTGGGGATCTCGTGAAGCTCCGCCCCCATGGTTTTGGGCTGCTGGAAGTCCTTTGTGGGGATCTCGAAGTAGCTTGGTTCCCGTTGGTACGAAGGGAAGACGTTTTTCTGCTGGGGGTCAGTCAGAGCGCCGGAAAAGTCCGGATCCAACACCGACAAATCTTTGTGGACGTCTGGCGGAACAGAGACTTTGATTACTGCAGTCATTATCCAGATACGACCACTGCTACTATTAATATGACTACTACTACTACTGTCACTATTAAGATGTTTTAATGACAACCGTCACTCATGTTTGTTCTCCTTCATGTCCTTTGATAACCCTTCATTCTTCTGCATATAGGATTGAACTTCATGATAATTGAAGGTGTGTTTTTTACCTGCGTTAGGCTCATCGCTGCTCTGAACTTTACTCCCATAATCCTCCTCTCCCCACCACGACGGCTGACCGTACAGAGGAGTGGGCCGAGACACTGGAGCTTCTGCAACACAGAAGTAGTTTAGTCCTGCAGTTCTGTTTGCAGTGTATTTTTTGCAGAATTTCAGTTGTACCTTGTGTCAGACTCTTTGTTTTTTGTTTTTTGGGTTGCATTATTTTTGCAGTACCTTGTGTCAGACTCTTGGTACTCGGGGTCTTCTCGGCTCGTGGTTTCTCTTCTGCCTCCACCTTGTTTCCCTCTGCGGCCTTCAGGCTCATCTGCAGCTGACTGCTGTACTTCTCATGCTGCAACAACAGGAGGCGCTGTGACACAGTGTTTAATAACACACACATACACGGACACGTGTACACACACAAGCACTGACCTTCAGAGCCTCCTCTGGAACTTTGTGTTGACTTTTCTCGAGGATGTACACGTGAGAATGTGAAGAGTCCGTTAAGAAAAAAGAACCCTTTGTGCACAAAGTAAGAACCCTTCAAACAAATCAACTAAATCAACTCGATAATCTATGAACTCTGAACAATCGATTAGTTTGTCTAATGTTTGTGTTTGGGTGCCGATGAAATCTCCAGCAGAGATCAGTCCGACTGTTCGCTCCTCTTACCTTGAACAACCAAACACTGGACTTCCTGCTGATCGTAACATGAACTTTACCTGACTGTTGATTTACACACATATAGACACATGCACACACACACAGGAGGATATCGTATCCGAAGCGGATGATGTCGGAAAGTTTGAGGGTGATGTAGGTCTGATCAGGAATCCTCAGGTCATTCACAAACGTCTGAAACATCAAAAATAACAAAGTCACACCTTAACTCTGCTTCATACTGCCAGCTGTGAGTTTGTTGTATTTGTTTCAATACTCTTGCTAGAATGCTTCACAGTATCAGTAGTATTGTGTGTAGTAGTCTCACCCCGTTGAGGCTGCCCAGGTCTTTGACCAGGTGTTGGTCTGTAGTCGGGTTGTAGTTGATGACGGCGTGCTGTTTGTCGACACTGCGGGACTGAAACAACACAAAGACTCAGTCCTCAAACATACTGAGGTTCAGTGAACACAAACATTTTTAATATTTCACAAGACATGATTGTGATGTGACGATGCAAAATACTGCAGTTCCTCCTGCAGTGAGTCAGTCCCCATAGAGCCCCATGTTAAAATGTCCAACTTTACAGCTGCAGTTCCTCCAGTGTCCACTAGAGTCTGTCTCCTGCAGTGAGTCAGTCCCCATAGAGCCCCATGTTAAAATGTCCAACTTTACAGCTGCAGTTCCTCCAGTGTCCACTAGAGTCTGTCTCCTGCAGTGAGTCAGTCCTCATAGAGCCCCATGTTAACATGTCCAACTTTACAGCTGCAGTTCCTCCAGTGTCCACTAGAGTCTGTCTCCTGCAGTGAGTCAGTCCCCATAGAGCCCCATGTTAAAATGTCCAACTTTACAGCTGCAGTTCCTCCAGTGTCCACTAGAGTCTGTCTCCTGCAGTGAGTCAGTCCTCATAGAGCCCCATGTTAAAATGTCCAACTTTACAGCTGCAGTTCCTCCAGTGTCCACTAGAGTCTGTCTCCTGCAGTGAGTCAGTCCTCATAGAGCCCCATGTTAAAATGTCCAACTTTACAGCTGCAGTTCCTCCAGTGTCCACTAGAGTCTGTCTCCTGCAGTGAGTCAGTCCTCATAGAGCCCCATGTTAAAATGTCCAACTTTACAGCTGCAGTTCCTCCAGTGTCCACTAGAGTCTGTCTCCTGCAGTGAGTCAGTCCCCATAGAGCCCCATGTTAAAATGTCCAACTTTACAGCTGCAGTTCCTCCAGTGTCCACTAGAGTCTGTCTCCTGCAGTGAGTCAGTCCCCATAGAGCCCCATGTTAAAATGTCCAACTTTACAGCTGCAGTTCCTCCAGTGTCCACTAGAGTCTGTCTCCTGCAGTGAGTCAGTCCTCATAGAGCTCCATGTTAAAATGTCCAACTTCACAGCTGCAGTTCCTCCAGTGTCCACTAGAGTCTGTCTCCTGCAGTGAGTCAGTCCTCATAGAGCTCCATGTTAAAATAAACATGTTTACAGTCTGGTATAAAAACAGCTTGGGTCTCATTTCTATCTTGGTCAAAACTGTAAGGACTCATTCAAGTTTTTAATATATGAAGGCTAACTGCTAAATTCCACCAGATACGTGTTCAGTCCGTCTCCTCTTTTCCACAGAGGCGGAGCTGATAGGTTTTCACTATATTCAGTGTTCGTGCTTCCACTGGCTGCGCTGCGCTGCGTCTCAGCTCCGTCAGTCCAGAGTCCTCGGCAGCAGATACACAAGGCTTCTATTTCTGCAGAATGCCTGAGCATCAGTTTACCACAGAGCAGATCGAGCAGGACAGGAAGTCAAACACCGAAACAACATTAAAACATCCGGTTAATTTTCAGAATAAAACATACGGTTTGTCGGTTGGGAACAATGACCTTATGTGTGTTTGTTGAGGAGTTTATGAGGATTTTATACGGTGTTATACGTCATACATGGTATGATCTCACGCTGTGACGAGAGCTTCTGTAATCACAGCAGGAACTCTGCTGTGCTCTGAGGACGCAGCCTGTAGGTGTCAACTGACGGGGGAGCACAGAGCTGAATCGGAGCGGAGCTGACACGCAATGCACACGTATCTGGTGGAAGTTCTGGGTAAGAGTTATGCATATATTTGCATAATTGGGGGCGTGGCTGAGTTGACTGACAGGTGGGTGTGTTGTAGCGTTTTAATAGACTGATCTAAAGTTAAGGAGAGTCGGTATTTCCAACATGGTGAACACCATCAAAGCACCTCTTCAGAACCAATGGATGACATCACTGAGACTACGTCCATGTTTTATACAGACTCTGGATTGGTGGATCTGATTGGCCGCTGTGATTGGTCGGTCTTACCTGCAGCATGAGCTCACAGTCCTCTCGGCCCACAAAGATCATCTCTCTGGGGAGGCGGTGTCGAGTCCCCGAGCTGCTCACCAGGAACCACGAGGTCACACTCATCTTCAAAGGCCTGCTGGGAGACCCCAGTGCATCCTGGGAAACCAATGATAGAGAGAGAGAGGGTCAAACTCAATGAAATACTCATGACAATCGAGTGTCTGAGGTAGTGCTGAAGTCAAGACCACACTAACCGAGACCAAGACATACCAGAGACCAGAGTGCTCAGAGACCGAGACAAGACCAGGAGATTTAGGGATCGAGACTGTCAAGACTAAGTCCAAAGCAGGGCGAGACCGAGACATTTAGGGGTCAAGACCAAGACCATAAATATCAATGAAAAATCCTCATCTTGTGTTTAGGGGGCGTGTCACTCACTTAGACCGTAACACCGGGAAGGTCACGGCCGTAACCGGGGGATAAAATTCAAACTACAAATGAAAGTTATATTCTTTTAGAAAGAGGCGTTTTCCTTCTAATCACAGTGATGACGTGAGAAGATAGCCAATCAGTGGCGCTCCAGTTCAAATCTAGAGTCTGCCCAGTCTGAGATCGAGACGAGACCGAGTAAAGATGCTTTTGATTCAGAGACGAGACCTTCAAAAAGTGGTCCTGAGACCAAGACCGATTTCAAGTACTACAACACTAGTCTGAGGTCATGTGATCAAGGTCATGTGACTATCCTGACTAAGGTTGTCTGATACTGTTTGACGCCACGTGTTTAAAAACATACAATCTGACTTTGAATGATCCGTAATCACATCTTCATTTTGAACCTGCTGACAGAGAGAGAGAGAGAGAGAGAGAGTAAGGGCTGCACCAATCAGTCGGCAACACAACTACAACAGGATCTAAAAAAATCACAACAATGATGGAAATAATGAAACTGCTCAAGGTTCCACCAATCAGGGAGCTGAGAACATATCAATAAAAAACAACAAAATCACTCCATGAAATAACGCCATGATGAAGACGGGCTGAGAGGTGAGGAGCTCATTTATAAACCAAAGCAGTTATAACATAGAAACACCTGTATACCTGTATATAAGCACATTCTGCTCTCGAGCTCATCTAAAGAGCAGAGCAACCTGTTCACCTCTGTGACGTCATCCCCCTCTTCATCCTCACCTCCATCAGCAATGTGACAGTGACGTCTCAGACCACCTGAACGGGGACACACCCCGGGCTCAACCTGTCTGTGGACATGACCTGACACACACCGCAGTCATAGGCTACACTAACGCGCGCGCACACACGCGCCCGCGCACACACCCTGGATGCTGGATGAACCGGAGCGGCTCGTCACAAACATCCAACCGGGCCTCAGCGCTCCATCCGCGGCCGCAAGGCCGGACATGGAGCCGCTGGAGGAGCCGACAGACAGGAGAAATAGAGAGACAGACAGACAGACAGACAGGCAGACAGACAGACAGAAAGAGAGACAGTAGAGGGAGAGACAGGGGAGAAAGATAGATACAGAGAGATAACGGGACAGATAGACAGGAGGACACACAGACAGGTCTCTCTTCCCTCCTCCACGCCCTGCCTCCTCCTCCTCCTGTTCCTCCTCCTCATCTCTTACCTCCGCTCCAGATGCTGCCGCCGCTCCTCTGCTGGGATGGATGCCGGGGTTGTGGCGCTGTGAGGCGGGCAGACCATGAGCGTTGTCCCGGAGTGGAGCCGGTTCAGGTGGGAGCGGAGCGAACAGAACCGGAGCTGATGCTGCTGTTATGGCATCTCCGTCTCCTCCTGACGCACCAGCAGCCACCCGCTGCGTCAACACACGTCAACACGCACAGCCGCACAGGAAGCGACACCGACGAGCCTTCAAAATAAAAGCCCCTGCCTTGACTTCAGTTTGAAAATATATTTATTTAGACTCAGGGCGAATGTGTCGACTTCCCTGAATGTGTCTTAATACTATATCTACAGGTATTACAGGAAGTTAAACCTCTTCATAATAAAGCTTTTATGATGCTGGGCTCTTATTCTGAAGGCCAGCGGGTTTTCTAGGCTCTTCAGCTGATCAACCTGTACACACACACACACACACACACACACACACACACCAATATATTAACAACATGATCGATATTCAGTGTAATAATTATAATAATCACATTTCAGATTTTCTGTGGAGTGACGTCATCTAATGGTCCGTCTCCACGAGGGGGGCACAGCTGGTCTGAGATGACGTCATCTCAGTGCTCCAGCAGAAAACATTAATAACGTTTTTATCTTTATTTTCTAGTAAATATGAATTGATCTTCTCTGTGCTTCTGTTGTTTATATGAACCCTTCAGTTTGTCTGTACACACGCGCGCACACGCGCACACGCACGCACGCACAGAGACGTCAGGAGACATTTTTCTCTTTCCCAGAGACAGGCGGTGACTGAACTCCTCTTTACATCTCCGACCTTGGTTTCCATGGAAACGGCCACATCAGACTATCACAGAGGACAGCCGGAGGTCAAATATAGGTCAACATATCAGCTGCTGTTGCTTTTATAATCTCATTTAACCACTTTTATTTATTTGTATTTAACCAGGATAACACTCTAAAACATCATACATGACCTTTAAATACAAATGAGACCTGAAATACGAAACTAAACAAGTAAATATTTGTCAAATATCTTCTCCAAATCCTCCAGTGAGAGCAACTCGTTGAGTTTCACATGTTGTTGTGATTCACTGAAGGCAGCAGAAAGCTGACTGTTTGAATCAGAACGGTACTCAACAGGTTATTTGGATGTCACGTAAGAGTTTTTAGATCATGGTCATTCTGTGTCAATTTAGGTACGAGCTAACTAAAGAGCGCTAACATTAGCATGCTAATACACAACAATGCAGGACACAGGGTATCGCAGCTCGAGACAAGGCCAATTTTGTCCGCCACTTGCTCTTGACTCCTTCGTGAGTGGAGGGGGGGTGGAGGTGTGTCTCTGTGAGTTCAACATTTGTTTGTAAGTTTGTTATTGCAAATGATTATTATTTTTGATCAGACAAAAAAGTGGTGCATGTATTACATGTTCATAATGATGAACCTTTTAGGTTGTCTTGTTATCCCTGTGAGACATTCAGCCAGCCGACAATAAATACATTTTAAACAGACACTCAGTCCAGAGGTCAATCTGTTGTATACAGGAGGTAACATCCATCTGACCTGTGATTGTGTCTGTGACTGAAAACAGAGATTTAGAAATAACTGAGGCCTGTAATACATCTAACATTGTTGAGAACAGTTTGAGGTTCATGGTGTTGATATAGTTTTGTTCATAGAGACAAAATATGCACCATCAGTGCTACCACCATCTGTGCTCAGATCAGTTAAACAAACGTGATGAAGACGGTTACTTTACCTTGTGATGGTGAAAATATTCTGCATGAAGCCGATGAGTGAAGGTGAAGCAGGAAAACAAGCAGAGAAAGAACAAACGTGGAACTGGAAGCAGGAGACTTTCAAAGGTCTGTTGATTCACATCCCGTCCAAACTCTCTGTGGTCAGCTTCACGCTGAAGACTTCTTTAAGGAAATATGATCACGGAGCAGCTCTGAACTTTCTAGACCGAATAAAACCTCATCAGATGGATTCTAAAGGTCTCATGAAACAGTTGACTTCAGTCTGTTGTTTTTGACTCTTAGCTCCCTCTGGATGTCTGAGCTCCTCACCCTATCGGCGTTCCGCATGTAGCTTTCTCAGGTTCTGAGATTGTTCTCAGGTGGCAGAGGGAGAGTAACAGGCCTCACGTAACACCCCGCATCAGGGTTAGGAGTAACAGGCCTCACGTAACACCCCGCATCAGGGTTAGGAGTAACAGGCCTCACGTAACACCCCGCATCAGGGTTAGGAGTAACAGGCCTCACGTAACACCACGCATCAGGGTTAGGAGTAACAGGCCTCACGTAACACCCCGCATCAGGGTTAGGAGTAACAGGCCTCACGTAACACCCCGCATCAGGGTTAGGAGTAACAGGCCTCACGTAACACCCCGCATCAGGGTTAGGAGTAACAGGCCTCACGTAACACCCCGCATCAGGGTTAGGAGTAACAGGCCTCACGTAACACCCCGCATCAGGGTTAGGAGTAACAGGCCTCACGTAACACCCCGCATCAGGGTTAGGAGTAACAGGCCTCACGTAACACCCCGCATCAGGGTTAGGAGTAACAGGCCTCACGTAACACTCCGCATCAGGGTTAGGAGTAACAGGCCTCACGTAACACCCCGCATCAGGGTTAGGAGTAACAGGCCTCACGTAACACCCCGCATCAGGGTTAGGAGTAACAGGCCTCACGTAACACCCCGCATCAGGGTTAGGAGTAACAGGCCTCACGTAACACCCCGCATCAGGGTTAGGAGTAACAGGCCTCACGTAACACTCCGCATCAGGGTTAGGAGTAACAGGCCTCACGTAACACTCCGCATCAGGGTTAGGAGTAACAGGCCTCACGTAACACCCCGCATCAGGGTTAGGAGTAACAGGCCTCACGTAACACCCCGCATCAGGGTTAGGAGTAACAGGCCTCACGTAACACCCCGCATCAGGGTTAGGGTTTGAGGAAGCTTCATTTTATGTTCCAGCTACGGACCGGCACCTTAGCGTTGGTTGACTGTGCGTGGGGGACCCCGCTGGTCCCAGTTCTAAGCGATATTTAAACAGTGTGTATACGCACACTTCATTAAGTAACACAGACACACAGTGTGCTGATCCTGTACATGGGGTTTTAATGGAAACAGAACAGTGGTTCTCTCATATAAACACATCTGTACAAACACACACACATGAAACCAGTTACACACAGGAAACCAGTTTCACACATGAAACCAGTTACACACAGGAAACCAGTTTCACACATGAAACCAGTTACACACAGGAAACCAGTTACACACAGGAAACCAGTTACACACAGGAAGTGTGTTTCTACTCACATCAGGTGAGATAAAGAGCAGGTACAGGAAGCTAACATTGAGGGACACACAGAGGAGCATGATAAGCTGGTGGACCAGTAGTTACAGGAAAGTCACAGGTTCAAGTCCCACATCAGCCACAGTGATCCACATTGAACCTGATCCCAGTGATCCCAGTGTGACTCAGTGATCCCAGTGATCCCAGTGTGACTCAGTGATCCCAGTGTGACTCAGTGATCCCAGTGTGACTCAGTGATCCCAGTGTGACTCAGTGATCCCAGTGATCCCAGTGTGACTCAGCGATCCCAGTGTGACTCAGTGATCCCAGTGTGACTCAGTGATCCCAGTGATCCCAGTGTGACTCAGCGATCCCAGTGTGACTCAGTGATCCCAGTGATCCCAGTGTGACTCAGTGATCCCAGTGTGACTCAGTGATGTGGACAAATCAAACATTTACATTGTAATTCAGGTAACTGTTGTTTATAGAGAAGAAACATAAATAAAGAACTCAGTAAATAAACTTAAATATGACTAAAAGGCACAATCATTTCTATAATGATGTTATATATGTATGTTTAGTATGCTGAAGGTAAAACCGTCTTTAACTGATTCTTTTGCATAATCAAGGAAATAAATAAAAAGGTCGACACGCAGAAGACGATAAGTTGATTATTATTTACAGATGATTCTGTAGTGTTTACATGATGTCACCCTGCATACCTTCAGATATTTTAGAGTACTGCTAACATCGTCGTATGATCTAACTCAGGATAAAAGTTGGTTTCTGATGCTAAGCTAACAGCTCCTCCTGCTGTCAGTCTTTGTGCTAAGCTAATGATCTCTGTGCTGTCACTGAGATGAAAATGATTCATCTGACTGCAGAGAAGACAGTGATTGATTTAAATGTTGGACTGTTCCTTTAAAAAGAGCAGAAGGTTTGTGTGGTCACGTTTAGTGGTTAGTCCTCTTGAAGCAGTAGCTCATTGGAGCATCATGATCTTTGCTGTGACTTTGAAGTGAAGCTTTTAGAACGGCAAAGCAAAGACGAGACTGAGGAGGAGAAACCCAGAACTGAAAGTGCAACACATCATTACATCCTGTACATAAAAGGTGCTTTAACACAAACTGGGAGGACGCGGGATCTTACCAAAGTTGTTTCTGGATCAATCCATAAAATGGTTAAAATCACAAAAGCCATTCTGTCCCTTAATCCCTTAAAGACAAGCTGACAGTTTTCTTCATGACCGTTTTATAATCCAAAATAACATTTGGAATAATACCACATAAAGACCTGTCATAAAGCAGAACGCGTCCTCTCTAGAAGACGCTCACAGGCTCTCTGTGGACCACTCAAACTGTTCACTTCTTTCTCACACTCTGTGCCATTTATATTCCTTTGGTTCTTTTTTTCAGCTCAGGTTCTGGAACTTGTCCCTCAGATTTTTCACGTTGCTCTGCTGACCAGCCTCTGTCCTCAGCCCCGAGTTTGAGTTTGTCTTCTGGGACTCAACGTCCTGATCTTTGGTGGATGCTGCGCTGGTGTCCAGCTCTTGAGGCCTTGTGGGCTCAGTTTTGGCTCTCACTTCCTCCCTCTGTTTATATTCGTCAGACTCCTGATAGGCCCTACAGCGGTCTATGACGGCCATGATGGAGATCTTCTCCCTGCTGGTCGGTGAACGAATTTGGATGTAGCTGTCGTCCTCCTCTTCATCTTCTTTTTTGGACTCTTTGGCTGTTTCTGCACATTCTGACTCAGGTTCTGACTCCGGCTCTGGAAGTTTCTCCATAACGATGATCTTGTGTTCTGGATCATTTGGTAGCACCGCCTCAGCTGCAATGAAGTAACCATCGTCATTATCGTTAGCAACCTGGTCCTTAAGTTTCTGCAGCTCAGTCATTTGTTCTCCACTCAGACGAGGGTCCAGAGAATTGGCTCTGAGAAGCCTTTTGGTGCGTTCTTCTCGACCAGCGTCCCTGCTGCCACGAGGTTTGTGAGCAGGAACCTCACAAGAAGCCTCACCCATGCGGGGGAGGCTGGAGGAGCAGCTAGAATGCCTCCTTAGTCCACCATCAGACATCTGCTCCGGGATAGAGCGACTCCGGCTGATAGTACTCTTTTGGGGTCGAGCAGGGTTGGAGTATTTGGAGCGGAGTTCACGGACGTCAGGCCAGTTGAAGTTCTCGGTGGGAGGAGTAGGGCTGACGGGGCTGCGGGACTGAGCCCTGCCCGGGGACACCACCCTGGAGCTGCCCACTGAACTACAGGTGAGACCAGAGGAAAGAGACTGGATCTGGTCTACTGGGCTCAACGGTAGAGAGGATGCTTGGCTATGAGAAACCAGTGGCAGAGTCAGGTTGGGTTTACCTGCAAAACAAAAACAAGTCCTTAATTCAGAGTACAAACACATTTTTTTATGACTGGAGTCTTACTTAGGATACATCCTGTTTGGTTGTTTGAACTTTTTAAAATATTTGACTAATTAAAACTGATAGAAGTGATGGACCAGTCTACGACCATGTTCATCAGTGATGGAGTAGGTAAGCAGAAACAAACCTTTAGGTAAACAGGACGTCACAGTTCCTGCACTTTCCTTCTCCTCCAACACGCAGGGTAAGCTCTTCTTACCAATCAGAAGGCCCTGACTTCTCTGTCGGACCACTGGATTGGTTGTTTTAATCCGCTGGCTGTACTGTCGAGCTAGATTGAGAACTTTGCTATTTGTTTTGTCTATTTCATCCAGCTGGTCTAAATCCTTGCAGGGTCTTTCCCCCTCTACCTCTGCCCTTAGCTGTGCGACTCGAGGAACCGGAGCTCTGAGGACGGCAGCCTCGTCCCTTCCCCTCTTCAGAGAGTCTTTCAGATTTCCTGTACGATTCACACCAGAGACTTTGTGCTTTAGGGGTGAAGGACTCGTGGATTCCTCTGTGATGGTGCTAAGGTCAGATGCTCCACTGTCTCGGTCACAGATTTTGTTTCGGGTCTTCGTTGTCTCAGACAGGTTGTCATCAGTCGCTCTGGATTTTCTTGAAGCTTCTCGAGATCGAACACACCCTCTGTCATCACTTTGAGATCTGTTGATTTCTTGCTCCATCGTCTGCCAGATCTTAATCATTTCAGATGAAGGTCTGAACTCCTCTTCCTCACAAGGATTGTCCTGCACACTTTGAGATCTGGACCTGTTGCTTTCTTCTGAATCTTCTGGCTCTTTGTTCACCAGATCAGACTTCAGAGGATCCACAAAGTCATCAGTCACTATGTCAGCCCACGTATCTGTTGGTAAAGCTGAGTTTGACTCTGCTGAAGAAGGTTCCAGCCTGAAGGGTGGGGCTGAGGGGTTTGTTTGGACACTATCATCATTTTGGTTGCTGTCAAAGCGGCTGACAGAGTTCCTTACCACCCCCATGGGGATGTATGTCAGGCTCTCCCTGCGCTGGAGGCTGAACGTGGCACCCTGGTTCTCGGCGTCCTCGTAGTAGCTCCTGATTTTTCCGATGAGCAGCTGGTCCTGCTTGGACAGGGTTGAGTTCCGCCTCCGCCGAATGCTTCTGTCAGCATCAAAGAGGCTGTCATCCCGAGGGGACAGCAGGGTCAAATCTGTCGTGCCAAGAGTCTCCAGAGGATCAGATAGGGCACTGTTGAGCCGCAAAGTTCTGTCGGAAGGTTCGGGGCACAGGCTGAGGCTGAGGCTGCTGCTGGTCCTGCTCAGATGTGGTGAAGCACAGCTGAGGGAGCGAGTGTCGTCCTGGACCAAGCCGCTTCGTTTTATGCTGTTAGTGAAGTGTTGAGCGATGGCGCTCGCTTTGTCCAGGACAGAGGAAGGAAGGATGCTGGTGGCTTCACCCTCTTTCTCTGTTGCCGCCTTCTCATCCTCCTCGTCCTCCGAGGATTCTGCACTGCTCACTGTTTTTGAATCGGAATCGGTGGTAGCAGAGGATCGTCGCTCTACGTGTTCTGCAACTCTTTCAGGCTTGAGTTTAGAGCTTTGAGGAGAAACTGAGGTCCTGGCAGGTGAAGAGGACAAAGTGTTTGGATCACAGGTGGGTTCTGGTTCTTGGACTGCAGTCTTATTCGAAGTCTTCTCCTTTGGTGTATTTTCTGAGGAGGCCTAGAAAACATGAAAGATTAATCATTAGAGCTGACTATGATTTCTCAACACCTCCAGCACTCTCAGCAGTGAGGACATGAGCTTCACAACAGATACAGAAATTTAAGCTGCCCTCAGTTTTCTCGCACATGATATAGAGTCAAATATTGCCAACGTTTTAAAGCCTGTCCAATATTTCCTCTAGTCCATCTTCTTGCTCGCTCACTCTCTCTCTCTCTCTCTCTCTCTCTCTCTCTCTTCTTATCTTCATCCGTCTCCGTCCTCTTCCTCTTCCTCTCAGCCGTCGTATCAAACAGTACAGAGACGGGCTAACTGGCTGCTTTGTAGCTGAAGGCTGCTGTGTGAGCTAGTGCCGTAAAGACGTACACACTTCTCACCAGACGACATCGGCCCGCTGCCAAAGTTACATCGTGCTGAAAACAGGCGAGCGTGGCGCTCTGTGGACACGAGAGAGACGCCATCCTCCCTGTTGGAGGTTATTGTTCTATTAGATCGACTTTGAAACGACTGCTTTAAGGTGGAAAAGTTACAGATTGTTTCTTTAAATCTTACACCTAGCGCCTAGTAGGTGTGACGTCCTCTGTAAAACGCGGTTGTCATGGTGATGGTTTAGAAAGGCGTGATAAGTTGGAGGAGCAGAGAGTTTTAGCGTTCTCCGTGGTCGATTACATCCCTCAGAAATCAGTGATGACTTTGTTTTGGCTCCTGCTTTAGTTTACCATGAGCCCAGATCATTTCATCGTCCTATCACAGAGGACCTTTAAATGACCTGATGTTGTAGTTACAGATTTCACCACTAGATGTCCCTGTAGTTATTGTGCACTAGCTGTAGATGAAGGCTGCAGGCTTAGGTCTCCCCTCATCATGAGGCTTTGTCATATTGTACAAACATTAGAGTTAGATGTTACACTCTACTGGTTGGGATTAACCTTACGTCTCCATGGTAACCAAACACAGACTAGTTTACACAAAGAGTCCACACCAGACCTGCTGGTGACAACGTGTGCCAGATGTGTGATAACAAATCTTCTCTCAGGAACTTGTTTCTGTACGTATGTTTGACTGACCTGCTCATGTGTCTCCTCCTCGTCTTCTGACGGCAGTCTGACGTTGTCTGTGTCGCAGCTGTTAGCAGAGACGCTGCCTCCCTCCACCTCCTGCGGCTGAGACCAAACGCAAGAAAGAAACTCTTCAAAGCCACTGATAACATATTCATTCTGATAACTCTGCTGGTCTAAAGGGTCACTTCATCAGGATCCCTAAAGCGCAGCTCATACTGTCCCATGGTTTGATGCCACATGGGCTCTATGTGATGAATGGAGCCTTAATGTCAGAGAGAATGAACAGCACACCATGGATCACACTGAACACCGAGAGGCAGCAGCAAACCACCAAACCCACCCTGCCCACTGTCACTGTGTGAGCTCACACGCTCACTTTGAGGTTCATCAGTGGAGCTCTGTACTCAATCATCGTCTTCTTAAACATTCAGACTCGTGTCAGAGGTCAGAGGTCAGTTTGAGGTTTCCTTTAAATTAGATTTTTCTGGGGCGCTGGTGGTTAGTGTGTGCACCCCATGTACGGAGGCTGTAGTCCTCCAAGCGGGCGGCCTGGGTTCGAATCCAACCTGTGGCTCTTTTCCCGCATGTCATTCCTCTCTCTCTCTCTCTCTCTCTCTCCCTCTCCCTCCCTCTCTCTCTCTCTCTCCCTCCCTCTCCCTCCCTCTCTCTCTCTCTCTCCCTCCCTCTCCCTCTCTCTCCCTCTCTCTCTCTCTCCCTCTCTCTCTCTCTCCCTCTCTCTCTCTCTCTCTCTCTCTCTCCCTCTCCCTCCCTCTCTCTCTCTCTCCCTCTCTCTCTCTCTCCCTCTCTCTCTCTCCCTCCCGCTCTCTCCCTCTCTCCCTCCCTCTCTCTCTCCCTCCCGCTCCCTCTCTCCCTCTCTCTCTCCCTCCCTCTCTCTCCCTCCCTCCCTCCCTCTCTCTCTCCCTCTCTCTCTTCAGACTCTATCCTCTGTCCTGTCAAAACGTTTCCTCCTACAAACTGAGTCTGTGCTTTTAGTACGACAATGACATCAACATATTAAACAATAGTTGATTGTTTTTAGGATATATATATATTCATATTATAATCCAGAATCATCAGAATAAAGAGCGAACTCTGCAGAGCATGTTTCTATCATCCAATCAGAGTGACTCTCTCTTCTGCTTGTTATAACGAGTCTTTAACTCTCTGTCTCAAACTGGTTTGTAATGAAGACTCCACTCATGTTGGATAAGGGGGCTCAGCAGAAACCTCAGCAAACAAAAATAAGGCTTCACATTGTGCACATCATTAAAAACCATCTGAGTGGGAGAAAGCGCCAGCTGAGCGGGTTAGTTCACACAAGCTCATGCAGCAGAGGAGCAGGGGGGAAGTTATGGAGCTGGAGTGGGACATGTGGAGGTCAGGTGGCGGCCATGTTGGATGGGACATGAAGAAGAAGCCCAAGCTGGCAGCAGAAAGCCTCACCGTCACCATGGTAACCTGGGGCCTGAGGGGCCAACAGGAGAGCGCGGCCAGCACAGAGCTGGCGAAATCTTCTACCTGCTCGTCCTCCAACAGGTCATCCAGCTCGCTGTCCTCTGCCTGATGAGACCTGCTCCCCTCCTCATGCTCCTCTTCATCGCTGCAGGTCAGCCGCTCCACTGAGTCCCTCCTGCTGCAGATCTCCTCTTCCTCCTCTTCCTCCTCCTCCTCAGGGTCTAGGCTGAGGGGCTGCGGGAAACGCCCCGCCCCCGAAGACCCCCCCTCACTGTGTGACTGCTGCAGGACGTCAAACACTCCTCATGTTTCCTGTTTTCTGCTCTCTGTTTTCTGACTGGATGTCTGAGTCAATTGATGCTTACATGCTAAAATACTAACATGCATAAGAAAAATTACTTGGATACAAACAAGATAATCCATGAGCACGACAGGAGGAGAAGGAGGAGTGAACAGAGTGAGAAGAAGAAGATGGAGAAGTGAGTAGAGTGATACGAAGGAGGAGTGGGCAGAGTGAGAAGAATGAAAACAAGGAGTGAGTAGAGCGAGAAGAAGAAGAAGAAGAAGGAGGAGAAGAAGAAGAAGAAGGAGGAGAGAGCATTGTAAGAAAAAGGAGGAGGAGGAGGAGTGAGCAGAGTGAGAAGGAAACCGGCTGGTTTCTTACCTTGAGGCTGGCTGTGAGATCTGCGGAGAATCAGCAGCAGAAGAAGAAGAGCACAGGTGTTGATTGGTTAAACAGTTTATTTTTACTGATTCATAAGAATGTCTTCTGATGCACATCATCAGTTTTACGTCAGCTGTGAGCCTGTTTGTGGCAATGTAGTCGCTATGGTAACAGCTGTAATGAGGCTTACTGACAAACGTTCAAAAAACGGATTTTAACGTGAACTCTTAAACGTAGGCACATATCAATATCAGATAACCAATAACATGCTCACATTCATTACAACAGAGAGATCCATAAAGACAGTGAACGCACCACCAGACCTGAACGCATCACGGCCTGTATTTACCTTTGCTGCTCTTCACTGTCGGTTTGTCGGGTTCTGAAGAAGACAAAAAAAACAAACAGCTGATTCACAAATCTGAAGAATGAACAAACACACATCTGTAAACAGGAAGTACATCATGTTTACCTGACTGTCGTCTCCCATAACGACCGTCTCGCTGAAACTCATCAGACTGAACGGAAGACGCTTTCTTCAGCCGCTCAGGACTGTAACGATACCTCGGAGGGTCTACAGAAAAACGACAACATAATAAACATCAATAATAATGACCAGCAGTGTTAGAGTTACATCACAGACTGTAAATATTACTGGACGAAGCCTGAGTGACGTCACCCGTCTGTTCCTGCAGGGGGCGCTGGAGTCCCATCGATGGCGGTCTCCATGCTGGAAATGCTGTCTCAGCCTAACTTTCAGTCAACCTAACGACAGGCTGAGAGCTGGAGCTGAGGCGGGTTTTAAGACTCCTGACAAACCGTTACACCGCGCCCACCTGTCAATCAGGTCAGCTACACGCCTTATTGTGAATAACTCTTATCCTTCATCAAATCAAAACTGATGAGTCATCAAAACATTCGTAATGTCTGCTGTAAAAACAGATTTTTTTGAATGGGTGTGTATGAGAGGGCGTGTTCACTAATGATGAATGAGAGGGTCATGGCTACGGGGGCTGGTTTAATCCAAAGAACGCACTGCTTCCTGCTGCTGGGTCAGTGACTTCCTGTGCTTCTGCAGCCAGCCTCTAGTGGACACTCGAGGAACTGCAGGATTTTTAACTTCAGCATCAGCTTCAGGTCGCTGCTTGATTACATCAGCATTAGCTTTGATCCCTGAAGCTCCGCCTCCTTCACTCTATAACATATAAAAACTTATACATATGGACTCACATGTAGGATTCATTTCCAAGATGGCGTCTTTAGCCTGAAACAAACACAACAGCAAACAAACGTTTATTACTTGAATACAGGAGAGCGTACTGGTGTGTGTACTGGTGTGTGTACTGGTGTGTATACTGGTGTGTGTATACTGGTGTGTGTACTGGTGTGTATACTGGTGTGTGTACTGGTGTGTATACTGGTGTGTGTATACTGGTGTGTGTACTGGTGTGTATACTGGTGTGTGTACTGGTGTGTGTACTGGTGTGTGTATACTGGTGTGTGTACTGGTGTGTGTACTGGTGTGTGTACTGGTGTGTGTATACTGGTGTGTGTACTGGTGTGTGTACTGGTGTGTGAGACCTTCTGTGGGATGATGGCTTGGTGGTTTTCCAGAATGATGCGTTTAATATGATGAGCCCACAGCTTCCTCTCCTCCACCGTCTTCGCCTGAAACATTCAAACAACCGTTCATGTTCTTTATGTACATACACGGGGTGTTTCTACGTTTACACTTGGGATGTCCATGGAGGTGTTTGAGGAGAAGGTGGTTCAGGGGTGGAGGTCTCACCTGGACGGTGTGAGGCTGTTTGGGATGTTTGTAATGAATCACGCTGAAGCTCAGGGAGTCTTTGGCGCTTTCAATCAGCATCAGAGTGGAGCACTGACACCACACAAAGAGAAAAACAAATCAACAAAAGATCAAAAATAAACTACCAAAAATAATGATAAGAAGACCAAAAATGACCAACGATTTTACCCCGAGCTTGTGGCCACAGGTTGGGATGTGAGCAGAGTCTGAGCTTGGCCTTACAGATCAGCTGCATCACTGCAGACCTCCCCATGACATTAAAGAGTCATGTCAGCCAAGACAACAATGTCCAGAGCCGTAAGTTTGAATCTCATCCACACCACACTGCTACTGCTGAGGAGCTTTTTGACTACCTCAGTGACCTCTGCCAAGGACATAGGTGAGGCTTTCTCAGCCTCCTTATTGGAGGACATGTTGGCTGATTCAGGAATCACTCAACGCTGTCTCCCCACCATCTGATGACTTCTACAGTCAAGGTCAGCAGTTCTTTTCTCCTGCTGAAAATAGCCTGAGCTAATCCCTGCTTTCCCCTCCTGAGTCATCTACAGTTTGCAGTCCTTCTCGGTATCCTCCCACAGCGACCCAGTGTTTCCCACAGAAACAGTTTGTATTTATAGCAAATGTGTTTTTCCCTCTAAATTATTTTAGTTTTTGCAACAAACAACTTTAATCTGCTCTGAGTGGAGATGTTCACAGACTATAGCAGCCTGTGAGATTATGTTGCTATTGCTATAAATTGCTATAGGTTAGCTGCAGACAGAAATATACTGGGGCGGTCCGCCCAGGTATCTATGTGTGGGAAACAGTGGGAAGTCACATCCCTCCGAGCCTCCCAGTACCTGCTTAGAGAGACCCCTAGTCTAATCAAACCAAAAGGCCTCCTTCTTCCTGGGTCCACCAACAGATTTTGGCCTCCTGGCTACAGTTCCTAGTGGTCGCTTCCACTACGCACACATTTGGATTTCCTATCACAAATCCCCCCTGGGATACATGAGAGGGGCCTCTGCCAAATGTTACGAGTTCACCCCCTATAAATGTAGGTTTGCTAGTTAACCTCCCCCACCATCTAATCCGACCCAGCATCATGTCGTGACCATCTGACAGCTCCGCCCCTCTTTTCACCGGACTGTATCTGATGATACAACTACAAAGTAGATCACTGATCATTGGGGTGTTCTGGTACCTGGTACACAATGAATCCAATAACTGAACTCCAATCATGTTCAGATCAGACACGTCCTTCCTCACAGTTAACCTCCTCCAGGTTTTCCATCACTGCCCACGTTGGCACTGAAGTCCCCCAGCAGAACTACAGAGTCTATCGGCAGGACACCTTTCAGGACTCTGCCCAGTGACTCCAAGAAGGAACCTCCACTAACCTATACTAGACCGTTGTGTTGGCGAACCGTGACTAGCACAGAAGTCCATTAGCAGAACATCACCCTGATAGCATTCATTTATGTATCCTGTTTTGTTTGGTTCCTGCAAACAGAATCCACAGCTGCTGTCTAAAAAACAGAACAGTGTGTGTGTTATTTTCTCACAGAGATGTGCGTCTTGTAGACAAAGTGCTCTCCTCTGCGTTTGGTGATCAGCAGCATGTGGTCGAACAGGAAGAGCGTCCTCTCGTTTTTGGCTCGGTGGACTTTAAAGGTTCCCTCCAGGACCAGTTCTCCGTACGTGGTGAGGTCAGGACCTTTCCAGTTCAGCAGTAAAGACTGAACCTCCTGCAGGACAAACACGACTCGAGCTTTCAGACAGGAGGAGGGTTTTTAATCAAAGCTGTGCTGGCTCTATGTGAGTTAGACTGAGATGTGGGATTTACGTTACGAAAATTAACATCCCTCCAATGGAGCAGGAAAATCAGTACTTTGGTAAAGAAGTTGAAAAAGGTAAAGGAACTCTGAATGTGTGGTCATGTAACTGACCTGCAGCCTGACAGCGTGCTCGTGTTTCCTCTTCATGTCGTTAATGTACCAGGCCACTCCCGTCATAGTGTAGATGGCGTCCTCCACCACCTCGTAACCCTCCTCAAGCGGGTCAAAGTGCTTCGCTATCTCCTGTAAGAGAACACAATCATCATCAGGAGCATCATCACATGAGCAGGGAGCAGTGATGTCACTCAGAGTCGTACCTGGAGCAGCAGGTGGTATTTAAGGATCCTCTGAACCGGTTTGAGCAGGTATGAACCCAGAGGCAGCGAACGCTTCAGCAACGCCTGGCGCTCCCGGAAAAACTTGGCCAGAGATTTATTCCTCATGCACTCCGTCAGCGCCGCCACCGAACTATGACAGGAAGTGTGAACAGGAACACGGGTAAAATAAGGTGTGACCACGAAGAAAAGAGTGAAATGATGGATGAATATGAGTTCTTACTTTGGGTAGTTTGTGCAGTACTGAGTGTAGATCTCAAAGTACTCGCTCTGAAAGGAGACAAACGAGACTTCACTCCAACACTGCAGACACGACTTCATCTTCAGACCATAAATAATGATACGTCTCAAATACATTCGTAATCGTTTTCTCACCTTCATGACGAAGCAGCGAGCCACCGCCACCGGGTCGTTATCACACAGGTCCAGAGCCTGGAGCAACTCGCTGTCAACAGGAAACACTGTTACCATGACAACGACAGTAACAAGGCAGAACACCCACACGGTCATTTAGATCGCTACACCTCCTCTACCTCCGAGGGAAAGAGTCAAACTTCACTGAGACAAATTCAACGTCAGCAGGAACATGGCGTCAAAAAAACGCACCAATCAGCTCTTTGTCTCCACCTGCAGGTCGACTCAAAGCGTGCACTCAAACACATTTAAAGAAAATCCTACAAATCAAATGTGTAGGAGAAAAACACACACAAAGCTTTTCTTTCCTTTAACATCCCCCAACTGCAGCAACATGAGGTCACCTGTCCAGCAGGGGGAGCTGTCACGCCAGGGAAACTGTGTGTGTGTGTGTGTGTGTGTGTGTGTGTGTGTGTGTGTGTGTGTGTGTGTGTGTGTGTGTGTGTGTGTGTTATATAGAGTTCATTGTGCGTCTGAGGCGTGCAGGTGAGTAAATCAAACACACCCGTTCACGGCACACTGCATGCCGCTCTGAAAATGAAACTCACCCTCTGACATCACTCAGCGAGGGATTCACCTGAGGAGTCGTCATGACAACAGTCAGGACGATTGTGAACAACCAATTACCAATCAATAGCTATCATCACTTCCTGACTGTCACCTGTTGAACTCGTAGATGTCCTCGATGTTTCCGAAGAGAGCGCACACCTGCTCGGGACGGATCGACAGGTCGCACTGATCGATGATGTGAGCCAGGTAATCCTGGAGGAGGGGGGGACAAGAGAAGAGGAAGGAGACAAGGGATGAGGAAACGAGAGAGGAGGAATGAGACAAGAGGGGAAGGAGACAAGGGAACAAATCAAGGGGAGGAGGGGAAAGAGGGAGAGAAGACATCTTCAGTTAGATCTGAAGAAGAGTCAGGGCTCAGTGGTTTGAGCGTGCGCCCCATGTACAGAGGTCAAGTCTTGGACACAGAGGCCCCGCCCCCTCTCATTCTTTCCAAACACTTCCTGTCTCTCTTCAGCTGTCTTATCCAATAAAGCTAAATCATTTCAAAAGAACTTCGGTCCTATTACAGCTCAGGAAGTTTTGGATGCACTGCACACCCTTCAATCGGGAAAGGCCCCGGGCCCTGATGGCCTTAGCTGTGAATGTGATAAAGAATTGAAGTGGGAACTTATGGGTCCTTTCTCAGAGATGCTACAAGAATCATTTGAAACGGGGGTCTTGCCTAGATCTTTGACTGAAGCCAGTATTAGCCTCATCCTTAAAAAAGGGAAACCAGCTGATGAGTGTCCATCATATCGTCCCATTAGCTTGTTAAATGTTGATTTTAAAATATTATCCTGCATTAATATGAGGAGGTTGTTAAATGTGATTCAGTTATCACATCAGGAAAAACTGGACGGTATGGTAATAAGTTTAGACGCAGAAAAAGCCTTCGACCGAGTCGGATGGCACTTTCTTTTGTCAGTGTTAAACAGTCTCGGGCTTGGGGACATATTCTGCAGATGGGTTAGGTTGCTTTATAACAAACCTCTTGCTGCTGTTCGGATTAATGGCCAATCCTCCTCCTTTTTCCCCTTGGGGAGAGGGACTAGAGAGGGGTGCCCTTTGTCACCGCTGTTATTTGCAGCCTGATGTGAACAACAATATAATGATTAGAACTACCCTGCAAGCTTGGCAGACAATAAGAAAGGTGGAGGGCCGCTCAGAGTCTTTGTCCTCTCTGACTCCTGGACAAGGTAACATTGATTTTGTCTGATCAAGGGTTTAAGATCTGGAAAGACAGGAGGATTCTGACACTTGGACATTTCTATGACAGAGGAGTGATGCTAACATTTGAGCAATTAAAACATAAATGTTCCCTCCCCAGAAGCCTTTTTTTAAGATTTTTACAAATTGGTATCTTTATTATAAAACAAAGCGGTAATCTTTTTGCTAAACTTCACAGACTGAATCTTTACTTCTTCACAGAGGGAAGAAATCAATTCTTGGTCAGGGTTATGCTAATCTCCACCTTGCTAGTAGCATGTCCTCAGATTACTTGCTGCAGATGTGGAATAATGATCTGAGTCTAACAATGGATGAAGCACCATGGGCTCAAATCTGGAGCTCTGCAAAGGGGACCTCCATATGTAATAGAACCAGAGAAACTCAGTTTAGGATACTACATGGCTGACAGATTACCCCCCAGCTAACACACAAGTCCCAGTCTGTCTTCAATGTGATGTGGAGGTGGGGAGCTGTACACACTGTATGTGGTCATGTATCCACACTGAAGATTACTGGGCTCAAACTGCTGTTAAACTAAATCTGATTTGTAATGTTGAATATTGAGCCTCAGACTTTGCTCCTGGGTTTCCCCAGTCCTCAGCTAAAGAGCTTTTATAGAAGAAGGCTGTTCAGGATCCTCACGTTTGCTGCCCGGGGAAACATGTGACTAAGATGGATTGATAATACTCCAGCGTCAGTATTAGGATGGTGTACAATAACCTTTGACCTCATACTAATGGAGTATCTAACATATAGGCTGAAGTGTAAAGAGATGATGTTTGGGACTTCTTTAGATATCGGGGTGAAAGACTTTCTGTTCTAAAGGGAATGATGGATTACAGGAAACAGACAGATTTGATTCATTTTTATTTTCTAATCTTAAAAGACTTTAAATGTTAAAACATGTTTCAATGTAAAGGTGCTGCCTCAGGTTATTACACACTGTTCCCTGCTCCAGCTTGTCACCATGGCTTGGTGCCGCATTCTGTGGTTAGTCTCTAATGTATGGGGGGTGCCACACTCTGTGGTTAGTCTCTAAAGTATGGGGGGTGCCGTACTCTGTGGTTAGTCTCTAATGTATGGGGGGTGCCGTACTCTGTGGTTAGTCTCTAATGTATGGGGGGTGCCGTACTCTGTGGTTAGTCTCTAATGTATGGGGGGTGCCGTACTCTGTGGTTAGTCTCTAATGTATGGGGGGTGCCGTACTCTGTGGTTAGTCTCTAATGTATGGGGGGTGCCACACTCTGTGGTTAGTCTCTAATGTATGGGGGGTGCCGTACTCTGTGGTTAGTCTCTAAAGTATGGGGGGTGCCGTACTCTGTGGTTAGTCTCTAAAGTATGGGGGGTGCCGTACTCTGTGGTTAGTCTCTAAAGTATGGGGGGTGCCGTACTCTGTGGTTAGTCTCTAATGTATGGGGGGTGCCACACTCTGTGGTTAGTCTCTAATGTATGGGGGGTGCCGTACTCTGTGGTTAGTCTCTAATGTATGGGGGGTGCCACACTCTGTGGTTAGTCTCTAATGTATGGGGGGTGCCGTACTCTGTGGTTAGTCTCTAAAGTATGGGGGGTGCCACACTCTGTGGTTAGTCTCTAATGTATGGGGGGTGCCGTACTCTGTGGTTAGTCTCTAATGTATGGGGGGTGCCGTACTCTGTGGTTAGTCTCTAATGTATGGGGGGTGCCACACTCTGTGGTTAGTCTCTAAAGTATGGGGGGTGCCACACTCTGTGGTTAGTCTCTAATGTATGGGGGGTGCCACACTCTGTGGTTAGTCTCTAATGTATGGGGGGTGCCACACTCTGTGGTTAGTCTCTAAAGTATGGGGGGTGCCGTACTCTGTGGTTAGTCTCTAATGTATGGGGGGGTGCCGCACTCTGTGGTTAGTCTCTAAAGTATGGGGGGTGCCACACTCTGTGGTTAGTCTCTAATGTATGGGGGGTGCCGTACTCTGTGGTTAGTCTCTAATGTATGGGGGGTGCCACACTCTGTGGTTAGTCTCTAATGTATGGGGGGTGCCACACTCTGTGGTTAGTCTCTAATGTATGGGGGGTGCCACACTCTGTGGTTAGTCTCTAATGTATGGGGGGTGCCACACTCTGTGGTTAGTCTCTAAAGTATGGGGGGTGCCGTACTCTGTGGTTAGTCTCTAATGTATGGGGGGTGCCGTACTCTGTGGTTAGTCTCTAATGTATGGGGGGTGCCGTACTCTGTGGTTAGTCTCTAATGTATGGGGGGGTGCCACACTCTGTGGTTAGTCTCTAATGTATGGGGGGTGCCACACTCTGTGGTTAGTCTCTAATGTATGGGGGGTGCCGTACTCTGTGGTTAGTCTCTAATGTATGGGGGGTGCCACACTCTGTGGTTAGTCTCTAAAGTATGGGGGGTGCCACACTCTGTGGTTAGTCTCTAATGTATGGGGGGTGCCGTACTCTGTGGTTAGTCTCTAATGTATGGGGGGTGCCACACTCTGTGGTTAGTCTCTAATGTATGGGGGGTGCCATGAGTCTGAGATGGGTTAGTCTCTAATGTATGGGGGGTGCCATGAGTCTGAGATGTGTATTGTTTGTTCTGTATGTGTGTCATATCCAAAGGTTAAAATATGAAGTTCTCAGATCAACTTTCTGACATATTTAGTAACATTTGAATTATTATTATATTTCAAAATAAAGTTCAAAAAGGTCAATTCAAATATGTTTCTCTGTCTGTCCTGCAGGGGGCGACATGACATCACTTTGATTAGATGGAATACGTAATAAAGGATCAGATCTCTGAGGGTCAGATCCTCACTCTGTGTTTATCTGTGATCCTCTTCTTACATCATCAGTTAATCGGCTCGCTGCAGAACGTCTTAGAGGGTTAATTATAGTCAGTGATGTCATCACATCAGAGCGTGCTCACTGGACTGATTTATCTCCTCATTCATGAATTAAAACACGTGAAGAAGAAAACAACACTCACACACTAGTTTTGATGAGGATGATCATCGTGATGACTCACCTCTACGATCATGCGCAGGTCTCTGACGTACATCCTCTCCGTCTCGATGATCTCCATGACGACACGGTCCAGGTAGGTAAGTTGAGGAGCCATGATGGACGCCTCTTTGTTGTTATTGTTGTTGGTGATGGAGTGGCTCCGCCCCTTCCTGTCTGGCCTCCCCGCAGAGCTCAGGTCCAGGTTGAGGGCGGAGGTCTGGTCGGATGGCGGGGGGGCGGGGTTCTCGTCCCGGGAGGATCCGGATCCCGAGGACAGGGTGGAGATCAGGCTGAGTGGGCGGGGCTCTGAGGAGTCAGAGGGCGTGGCCGATGGAGCGCGCTCATTACTGCAGACGGAGAGGCGGGGCGACTCTGAGAGGGGGAAACAGGTGAGGATTAGTTATAAGACATCAGGTGAAGCTCTTATTTTGATAGGGACGAAGGAATCATAGAAAATCAGAGTCTCATTAAAGCCTTTTCACAATTAAAGTCCTTTTACTATAACACTGAGAAATTAGAAGAATTTCACAATAAGAGTCATAAAATCAGCAAGGTATGACTCCTGTGATCACTGGAGAAAGACTTTCACAATAAGAGTCCTGGTATGATAACTGACCTGCATGTGCTGTCCGCCTGAGGGCATCCTTTCACAATAAAAGCTCCAGACAGTATATAAAGATGGTGGATGTTTGTTTTTAATGTTAAGGAAGTGATGATGACATCATCACTGAGCTGAAGATAAACGTGTAATGGTCAGATTCCTCCTCCACCTGTCAGTCAGGTTAGCTCCCCTCTGAGAACGTGTTCCAGAAACATTCAAAGAATCTGAAGAATCCTTCAGAGCAGGTCGTAAAGGAGAAACAGGAAACGAACTTAAAGGACCGACTTCAGTGTAAAGATCGTCAACAAGACGAGAACAGGTGTGAGCTGTTCAGATCTCTCTTTGACATCACGTGTTTTAAAACAGCACTGTGTCTAAACATCGGCGACTTTTCAGAACAGAAAGGTTGCTGATCTATTTGTAGAATTTAGACCGTGTGCTGGAGTTTGTTTGCAGTTATGGATTCATTCGTCTTCTACACACGTCTGATGAAACAGATTACATCTTTTAAACCTTTTAATACTATTGATCGATGAAACTACAGAGATGATATCGCTTTAAGACGACTGGTTTTAAAAAAGAATCAAAGTAACAAGAATGTTGACAACCTTAGTTTGTGGTTTTTATGTTAGATCATAAAGAATCTCTAAATATCTCCTTGTTCACAGAATCACAATAAACTCCTTGAAAGATCTGTTTCTGATGATTCTTTTTTGGGTCTCTAATTATCCCGATTGTACCGGGACCGTCCTGTTTTCAAGCTCAGTGTCCAGAGTCCCCACAAATATCTATAAAACACTAGCATGTCCCGGTTTTGAACAGTCCCCCGTCCCGGTTTTAACCAAAGCAGAAAAACAGGTCAAAGTTCAACACTGATTGGTCTGTTCATGTGTCAATCAATCTCGGGATTGCAGCTGTTGCTTAGCTAGCCTAGCGTATCATGCTAACAGGACCTGCAAAGTAACGAAAGGTAGGCGTGCTGTCACACTGAACAGGAAGCCAGCGTTTTCCAAAGAGCTCCAGGAGAGTTACAGCTTCCTTTGAAAAGAACCAGCCAATGAATACGCTGCATTTTGCACACACTGCTAGTGTCCATTTTCAGTCGCCCAAGGTGGAAATGCCGACATACAAAGCCGCATTAAACGAGCGAACACAAACGGTGGGTACAGACAGGAAGCAGAACTGTTAAGATCTACTTCAGTGAAGCTAACGCTGTGACGACCAACTTAAACGAGCTGCTCAGGAGGAAACCTTACAGGTCAGCGATCTGTTGATCAATCGCATAGGATCCCAATTTGGAGGTTTGAAAATATGCTCACCCTATTCTTTTGTTATTGGATGACTTCAATTACTATCAAAAATCCTCTTTAGTCTGTACATTTGAACAAAAGTCTACAAAGAGTCTGACTCATGGATCAGACACCTTCTGTTAGCATTAGCTGGCTAAGCTAACCAGACAGAACAAAGAGTGTCAGAAACAAACAGACACAACAATCACAAACTCCACTCAGATACATCTCTGTCTCAGCTGAGACCGTTCAACACACTGTCCTGTTTCCCATGATGCTTTGGTGGAGGTAAACAGGAAGTATAATGACGTACTGAAAGCCTCTTTGTCCTCTCTGTCTCATATTTATAAACTAAATGTAAAAGTGATGCCGAAAGATTATTAGGCCCCCATCTCTAAATTAATAATCTATAGACCAACTACACCAACATCAAACTCCCATCATACCCCTAACAGACCCCCATCATACCCCTAACAGACCCCCATCTGAGTAGATTTCTTTGTTGTTGTTGGACATATTTTAGTTCTCTTCAGTAGTCATGTCTTCACTGTAACGTTGAGATGGTTACGTTTTGATATCAGGAGTTCTAACTGACCATAGATGGATGACGGGGTGGAGACCCAATCTGTCTCTGTACCAGTCTGTAAACATGGAGCTCTATGGGGACTGACTCACTGCAGGAGACAGACTCTAGTGGACACTGGAGGAACTGCAGCTGTAAAGTTGGACATTTTAACATGGGGCTCTATGGGGACTGACTCACTGCAGGAGACAGACTCTAGTGGACACTGGAGGAACTGCAGCTGTAAAGTTGGACATTTTAACATGGGGCTCTATGGGGACTGACTCACTGCAGGAGACAGACTCTAGTGGACACTGGAGGAACTGCAGCTGTAAAGTTGGACATTTTAACATGGGGCTCTATGAGGACTGACTCACTGCAGGAGACAGACTCTAGTGGACACTGGAGGAACTGCAGCTGTAAAGTTGGACATTTTAACATGTAGCTCTATGGGGACTGACTCACTGCAGGAGACAGACTCTAGTGGACACTGGAGGAACTGCAGCTGTAAAGTTGCAGGTTTTACAGTAACAGGTTGAACAAATGCCAGAGTTTCTCCCCATCTCTCCACCTAATGGCATCTGATCAGCCAATCACATCACAGCAGCAGGTTCCCTCCACCCAATCAGATTCATCACTCTGGTTCACACTAGTCGGGTGATTCACATTGATTGATTAATGATTGGTTATGATGTGATTCCTGCAGCATGCTTGGATTTATTCCATCATTGACTTCTATGTGTTCACTTCTGTATTGCAAGGGTAACAACTGAATTTCCCCCTGGAATTAATAAAGTGTTTCTGATTCTGATTCACACGGCGGCCATTTTGAATGCTCATGGTGGGAAACTGATAAGGAAATGACTTCTAGGAACATCTACGAACAATTGTTTCTTATTATTATTTAAGTGTTAGACTTCAGGCTGTGACTAAGGATCAACAAAGTCTACCTTTTTATGAACATGTTATGGTTTAATGTTAAAGGTACAGGTCCAATCAGTGAGCTGTGTAGAGAGTGAAATGATAAAGTGAGCTTACTCTATGATCAGACATTAAGGAAACATGCTATGTTGAAGTGCTGGCTTCTCTGACAACAATGCAGCAGCCAGTATGTCCTCCTTCTAACTTTAGATTCTGGTCCTGAATGGTCTGGATTTGTTTGGACCAGAGAAAGTAGGCGGTTTTAAGGCACCCCCACACGGCCGTTTTGGACGCCCCTCGGTTTGCCAGATATGAGAGCAGTTATCAGGTCAAACCAACAGGTGTTGCAGCGATGGAAGCGGGCAAGAGAACTGGTTCAGATAGAAGTGATTGTAGCCGACCTAAAAAGCCTCTGCATGTTTCTAATAAGCTCCACGAGCAGAAACGTGCTCAAACTAGGATCAATATTGGAGATGCTTTTGAAAAATGGAGAGAGGTTAGAACACAGAAAGGTTTACAGACTGATGCAGAGCTGGATAAACACTGAAGCTTCAGTGTCCACCACATGGTGACCTGCGTGAACATCCACTCTAGAGAGGGGGGGGGGGGGGGAGACAGCTCTCTGTAATGTTTAGAATCTGGACTGCAGTACCCATTTTAAACACTAGGTGTCTGTAATCTATGAAATGTTGGATGTTTATGGTAAAGTTTCCTTCTTCACGGGTCAAACTGGCCGCCGTGTGTCGTGTGTGGTTGTTACTGGACGTACCGGTTAACCATTGGTCAGATGGTTCAGTTAAATATCTGAGCAGCAGAGACATGGAGAGCCCACCTGAGACAGAAAGATGAGCAGCAGACGATCAGAGACACACAGAAAAACAACACTGACACTGACTCTACTTTAAACCAAACGTACTTAGTGATAAGTTATTCAATAGATATTAATAACAGTCAGCAGGCTGCGTCCAGGACCAACACAGAAAATATTCATGTTTTTATTTGTTGTTCATTCTGTCTTTATCTGTTAGGGTTAAGTCTGGGAAAACACACACACGGACACAGACAGGGTCCGTTAGCTGTTTGGCTTCCTGCCAGTTTAAAGTCAGCGAGGCGTTCACTGACCCAGCAGGAAGGGAATTTATGGCTTCCAGCCACTTAAACATGATAAGAAGAGAGAGAGAGAGAGAGAGAGTTGACCAATCACAGCTCAGAGTTTATATTCAAACCCAAACACACAGACACGTGAAGTTTGACCCCTGCAGCCGTTAACACACAGAAACACACACAGCATGACCCTCCTCAGCACGTTTGAATAAGAGAGTTTCAAACATTTAGAAAGTTTAGGACTCTCACTTTCTCACTTTGTGTGTTGAGTTCATGAAAACGTAGGAAAAGTGGCTTTCAAACATGTTTATAAATCTGTGTCTGACTCAGTTTGAAGATAAGCTCCAAACTTCAGTAAAACTTAAAAGTCCGACTCCAGGAGAGAAATCTGACTCACCAAACCAGCGACGGGTAAACACTCGCCTGAGCCGCCGCTCCTCCCCAACACTCCTGAAGGAGATCCTCACCTCCTCCTCTGAACATGAACACCTCACCACAGCACCTCCTCCTCCTCCTCCTCCTCCCAGGCTGCGCCACACTCTCCTCTGATACCCCATCAGCTCAAATACTCACTCTACCCTGAACTCTACAAAGCTCCTCTCACACATTCAGTTCTCCTACAGCTTCACAGACACCTGAATGCTCCACAGGTCTGCACACAATGAGGATCCACATGTTCAAATTACAGAGGAGGAGGAGGAGGAGGAGGAGGAGGAGGAGGAGGAGTCACTCAGAGGAAACAGCAGAAGACATGAAGAGCAGGAAACAGGAAGTGACTTAAGGAGGAGCTACAGAGAGAAGAAGAACAGACTAAAGAGGAGGAGGAGGAAACCCTCCTTGAGCCTCCTCGTCTGCACAAAAAGATCTGATACTACATTACCCATGAGCCTCAGCTGCTGTTGCTTTTGTAAAAGACATCTCAAAGAGGTGTTATGTTTCCATGGTAACTGAACCTTTCCAAAAATGATACAGTCAGAAACTTCAATGAACCAAAGATTCAGGAGCTCAGTTTCCCAGCCTCAGTACGAAGCTCTGTGATTGGCTGTTTTGAGGTGAAAAGCAACCTGGGAGTTGTAGTTTACATCAGCCAGTGAGCAGCTCTCTGTGATCTTTATGGAGGAGCTACAGACTTTTAGAAAACACTGACGTGTGTTCAAAGTAAACTTAACAAAGATCAACATGTTATAAATGTATATTACTTTTCTAAACACCTGATTAGACCGCACACTGTTTCCTTTCTGCACTCAGAACAAAGAAGGAAGTGTTGAACTGACTGAAAACAAACATGAACCCTGAGTCATCATGTTTGTAGAGAGAACCCGACAGCCGGTTGCTTTATCTGTTTTACAGTGTACTTCTTTGATGTTATTCTTCGTTTGGTTGGTCAGACTTTTGACCATTAATGAAGGTTTACCAAAACAACACACAATGACTCCTGGGAGCTGTCGGGCGAGGATGCAGCAGAAGGATCCTTCGTAGGGGGGACATAGAAGGATGCTTGTGAAGCAGCCTTCGAATGTGACGACCTTCGGATGCTCCCTCTGGAGGACACAACCTTTACCCTCTTTGTTATTATTCAAACATCCTAAACTCCCATCATGCTCTGCTGTCCTGGTTTGAAACATCAGAACAATCAAAGAAATATTTGATCTGTTTAATATTTGATGTTGAGCTCTGTGTTTGAAGCTCTGACCTTTAAGGAGCCTCTGCACTCAGCAGGACTCACAGCGTGGCACACCAAACCCCATTTCAAAAATCACACGTTTAACACAAACGTGTCGTCTGCTGCTCACCGTCACTGAGTCAGAGTCCAAGTCTGGATGAAGAAACCAGCTCCTTTAATGAACTCTGTAACTCTGGGCCTCATGTTGTGTGTAAATAAAGTTTAGTTGATCTCAGTTCAGGTTAGTTTTGAGCAGCAGCTGGTCTCAGATCAGCCTTGTGTGTGTGTGTGTGTGTGTGTGTGTGTGTGTGTGTGTGTGTGTGTGTGTGTGTGTGTGTGTGTGTGTGTCGGCCTGCAGCGATCAGCCGCTCTGACAGCAGCATCTGTTTGTTTGTATCTCGGAGCGTCTCGAAGGGGCGGGGCTACCAGTCAGAATAATGGGCGACTGTTGTGGAGACACAGCGCCGTTCTTCAGCCACGACGTCTCATCCTGATGCCACAGACTCACACTGTGACTTCAGACGACAAATCAGCTCTCCTCAGCCAGGGCCAGAAAACACCAGAATCAGAATCACAGTTATTATTGATCCGACTGATCATTAATGATGATTAATGATGATTAATCACAGCGCTGCCTCGTTAACTAAACGCCTGTCAGGCTAGAAACAGCAGATTTCTGAAGGGAGTTCTGTATTATCAGGTTCTCCTCATGTCTCTGCGGACCTCAGATCTGCTGTTCAGGTTTCACTGTCTCTGTGTGCTAGTTCCTGATTGGTCAGTTAGAGAGACAGGAAGAGGCATTTAGTGCTGACACATTCCAGGGGACACGCACCACTTCCTGTCTGGGTCTGGCTGAGCTGGTATGAGCAGGTGACTCACTCTGATGTGAATCTGTTCACCTGTTAGTGTTCCTCTCCTCTCTCTGTTTGGGGGGGGGGGATTATCAGGGAGGAGGCTCAGAGTTCCTGCATGCCTCGAATGCGAGGGGACGATTAACCCCTCGTTTCCCAGCTGCTCACTGAGGTTTGTTATCAACCTGCACAGACGGCAGAACACCAACACACAAAGGTACAGTGCTGTCTGTGTCCACCAGGGGGCAACCAGAGTATAAACCAATATAAATCCACAATATACAGTAGTTCCCAATCTTTGACTTCACAAAACTCAGTGGCTGGCTCAGTCTGGAAGGGCCAGACGACACCACCCTCACTGGACTCATCTCTGGTGGGGACGAGTCTGCCTACAGGTGGGAGGCAGCTGAAGAAGTTCAACCTGCCAAAGACCATGATGGTGCACTTCTACACTGCCATCATCGAGTCCATCCTCTCCTCCTCCATCACAGTCTGGTACGCTGCAGCCACAGCAAGAGACAAGTGCAGGCTGCAGCGCATCATCCGCTCTGCAGAGAAGGTGATTGGCTGCAGTCTACCATCTCTCCACGACCTGTACACCTCCAGGACCCTGAGGCGTGCAGGTAAGATTGTGGCCGACCCCTCTCACCCCGCACATGGACTGTTTGAGACTCTCCCCTCTGGTAAGAGGCTGCGGTCCATCAGGACCAAAACCTCTCTCCACAAGAACAGTTTCTTCCCCTCTGCTGTCAGCCTCATGAACAATGTCCCTGCCCTCCCCCCCCTCCTCCCACATAACACAGACTCTCATCAGCCCCACAGTCAGAAAACATCACAGTGATGTGAAGGCTGGAACTGTTTTTATGAGTTACATTAACGCTCACTGGACTTTACATTCTTTACATGCACTCCATCACAGCTTGTAGATTTTGTTATTTTTTATTATTATTTATTTTTGACATTTTTAAATTCTATTGTTTATATTGGTTCATTTCTTATATTTTATTTTATTTAAGTTCTTGTTTTTTTGGCTGTTTTTCCCTGTTAACTGTTTTTGCACCAACACACCGAGACTTATTCCTTGTATGTGTAAATGTACTTGAGACACATATTAGTGTCTGTAGGTGAAGAGGATCCTTTAAACGACGAGCTCAAAGCTGCTGCAGACACTTTGTACCAAACGTCTGGCAAACTTTGGTCAATTATAAGTGTTTGCTATAATATCATATTTACCTCGATTTCTGTGTTCGATGTAAACTTCTACAGATATCACTGCTATCACCTCAGCAAACCTGTGTGTGTGTGTGTGTGTGTGTGTGTGTGTGTGTGTGTGTGTGTGTGTGTGTGTGTGTAATCTGTAATAATGGGGATTAAGCAACGAGTTAATCCCTCACAGTGAGCGAAGAGAAGCAGCACAGATTACAATTGACCACACACATCACCTGGACCTGTTGTCTTAGCAACAAGTCCTCAAACCCAAACCTGCAGCAGTGCAGTTCTTCAAACCCTAAATCAGATCTCAAACCAGCAAAACCAGTACACCAGTATAACCACTCTCATCCAGCATGAACCATTTTAAACGTATACAAACTATTTCAAACAGGAAACAGACCAGTATGAACCAATTTATACGGCACACACACCAACATAAACCAGCAAAACCAGTGTACGAACTCAGAAACCGACAAACCAGAAAGGACTGAAGAGAGAACGCAGCAAACACAAAACCAGACCAATAAGAACCAGTTCATTATAATATAAACCAGTATGAACTCTATAAACCAGTACAACCGCTCGTCCAGCTTCAGCCATTATGAAACAAACTAACCGATTCAAACCATCTTATACTGGTTTACACTGTACACTTATACAACCCAATATAAACCAATATACACCAGTACAACCCAATATAAACCAATATAACCCAATATAAACCAATATACACCAATATACACCAGTACAAACCAATATACACCAATATACACCAGTACAAACCAATATACACCAATATACACCAGTACAACCCAATGTATACCAATATACACCAGTACAACCCAATGTATACCAATATACACCAGTACAAACCAATATAAACCAGTATAAAGCAGAGTATAAAGCAGAGTATAAACCAGTATAAAGCAGAGTATAAAGCAGAGTATAAACCAGTATAAACCAGTATAAAGCAGTGTTCATAATGGGTGACAGTAGACGTTTGTCTTTAGTGAAGACATCAGCGAGTCCTTTACTTTCTGTTTCAGAGAAGTTCATTTCTACTTTCAAAATAAAATGTGTCGTTTTCATTTCTACTTTCAAAATAAAATGTGTCGTTTTCATTTCTACTTTCAAAATAAAATGTGAAAAATTAAGAGGGGAGCATCCTTACAGTGGAGACCATGTCAGTGAACGATGAGTAATGGTGATATTGACAGGAGGTCGTATCGTCCTAAGTGACAGTGTGATGATCACTGCCTCTCTTATGTAACACGTTAAACTCAGCATGTTTCCATGGCGATAAAGACTCTGGTCATGTGACCTGAGATTAGCTTCAAGTGAAGAGACGCAGAGACAGACAGGAAGTGACACACACACACACACACACACGCACGCACGCACGCACGCACGCACACACACACAGACACACACACACACACACACACACACACACACACACACACACACACACACACACACACACACACACACACACACACACACACACACACCTTAGTACAACAAACAGCTGATTTAAACTACAGGTGTCTTACAGTGTATCTGTCATTATTTGTGTCTCCCTCTGAGACATGAAGCTCTCTGATTGGTTGTTCTGCATCCCTGATCAATACTCCTGTTCACACACACTCCTGTTCACACACTCTTCTTCACACACACTCTTGTTCACGCACACTCTTGTTCACACACACTCCTGTTCACACACTCTTCTTCACACACACTCCTCGTTACGATCAACAACTCAGCGAACAGACCGTTTGAGTTCCTTCTGTTCAATAACAGTCTGATCTAAAACAAAAACACGAGACGCTGTTAAATCCCAGCTTACCTTAAACACAGCACACACACACCAGGCTGTCGCTGAAACCAGGACTGATCAGGTCTGAGTGTGTTCAGGTCTACCTGCAGCTCTGACAGTAGGGGGGAGGTGGGGCTTAATCCAATCAGTGTGAAGTGTGGAGAGGTGACACGCCCCCTGCTGGCTGCTCCCTGTCACTCTGAGGTCTGATTCACTCTGCAGCACACAGGTCTGACTTTAAGGACTACAAATGGAGGTGTGTTTGTAGTCCTTCAGAGTTATATGAAGTCTTATTTTATTTTATTATCATTAATCATCTTCTTCCTGTTTTCCATCCAAACATCTGACATCATCAGGTCATGGAGCCAGTGATCGACAGGTGAGCTGATGATGATGATGATGGCGTCAGGTGACACTCAGACGCCCTGTTGACTCAGTGACTCCAGAGAAAGTGAGCAAACACTGATCTCTCAGGTGTGTTTGTGTGTACAGGTGTGACCCACCTGTCACTGTGCAGCATCATTAACCCTTTCAACTCTGCATCACAAACAGTCCACCTGTGCACACCCTGCCGTCTTTTTTTATTATATCACATGTAAAAAAAACATCTTAGTCTGAGGGCACTTTCACTCCTAACCTGTTCTGATCCAGTTAAAACGAACTCGAGTTTGCCCGTTGGTGCTGGTGTGACAGCTGTCAATCAAACCCTGGTGCGGACCAAACAAACAAACACAGACCTCTTGAAAAGACCTCGAGTGTCTGTCCTCTCTCTTTCGGACTCTGGTGCGATTTAGTAGAAAGAACATTAACCAACTTCAATCTGACCCAGCAGCAGAAAGCATTGCATTCTTTGGATTAAACCAGCCACTTTAGTCATAGCACTCTCTATTCATGATTACTGAACAGGAGTAATAAACCAAGCAGCGCCCTCTCATACACACCCATTCAAAAAGCCTGTTTTTACAGCTGACATTAACATGTGTACAGTCTTTACACATCTGTCAGACCACCACAGCAGACACAATCTACACATCTGTCAGACCACCACAGCAGCTACAATCTACACATCTGTCAGACCACCACAGCAGCTACAATCTACACATCTGTCAGACCACCACAGCAGCTACAATCTACACATCTGTCAGACCACCACAGCAGCTACAATCTACACATCTGTCAGACCATCACAGCAGCTACAATCTACACATCTGTCAGACACCACAGCAGCTACAATCTACACATCTGTCAGACCACCACAGCAGCTACAATCTACACATCTGTCAGACCACCACAGCAGCCACAATCTACACATCTGTCAGACCACCACAGCAGCTACAATCTACACATCTGTCAGACACCACAGCAGCCACAATCTACACATCTGTCAGACCACCACAGCAGCTACAATCTACACATCTGTCAGACACCACAGCAGCTACAATCTACACATCTGTCAGACCACCACAGCAGCCACAATCTACACATCTGTCAGACCACCACAGCAGCTACAATCTACACATCTGTCAGACCACCACAGCAGCTACAATCTACACATCTGTCAGACCACCACAGCAGCCACAATCTACACATCTGTCAGACCACCACAGCAGCCACAATCTACACATCTGTCAGACCACCACAGCAGCTACAATCTACACATCTGTCAGACACCACAGCAGCTACAATCTACACATCTGTCAGACCACCACAGCAGCTACAATCTACACATCTGTCAGACCACCACAGCAGCCACAATCTACACATCTGTCAGACCACCACAGCAGCTACAATCTACACATCTGTCAGACCACCACAGCAGCTACAATCTACACATCTGTCAGACCACCACAGCAGCTACAATCTACACATCTGTCAGACCACCACAGCAGACACAATCTACACATCTGTCAGACCACCACAGCAGACACAATCTACACATCTGTCAGACCACCACAGCAGACACAATCTACACATCTGTCAGACCACCACAGCAGCTACAATCTACACATCTGTCAGACCACCACAGCAGACACAATCTACACATCTGTCAGACCACCACAGCAGACACAATCTACACATCTGTCAGACCACCACAGCAGCTACAATCTACACATCTGTCAGACCACCACAGCAGCTACAATCTACACATCTGTCAGACCACCACAGCAGCTACAATCTACACATCTGTCAGACCACCACAGCAGCCACAATCTACACATCTGTCAGACCACCACAGCAGCTACAATCTACACATCTGTCAGACCACCACAGCAGACACAATCTACACATCTGTCAGACCACCACAGCAGCCACAATCTACACATCTGTCAGACCACCACAGCAGCTACAATCTACACATGTGTCAGACACCACAGCAGCTACAATCTACACATCTGTCAGACCACCACAGCAGCCACAATCTACACATCTGTCAGACCACCACAGCAGCTACAATCTACACATCTGTCAGACCACCACAGCAGCTACAATCTACACATCTGTCAGACCACCACAGCAGCTACACAGCTGTTACTGTCTCTGATTCACCATTTGAAGATGCACTGAACTCTCCTGATAATATTATTACAACAAAAACGGCCCTGCTGCATCGTCAAGAGTCTCCACGATCCGAATACAGTTTTTGACCATCAAAAACAATAAATGACACAATATTGGGTGTCCAGGACTTCTTATATTGATTTGTACTAGAAGCATATCAATGTTTGAAATTCTGGTATCAGGACAATTTAAGGGTGGTTTCATACTAGGGACCCTAGTATGTATGTATGTCTTCAGTCTAATCCAAACTCAAACTAGAGATTTATTTTAGGACCAATCAGGGCCCCTTCCTCCACCGGGGCCGGAGGGAGTCAGTCCCACTTTTCCTCCTTTACGACGCCTATGACCATGAGGTCATAATAAAGAGTTCAATCAAACCTCAGACTCTGTGTGATCATTAAGCATTAACACTTAGAGGCACAGCGAAACAACAACAAACCAGAAGACACAACAACAGAGAATCCTCCTTGTTTGTGAAGACGACGCTCATGAAGAAGAAGTACAGTAGAGGGTCTTACCTTCATCCATTGGGACGTCATGGGAGGAGCTGAGAGAGTCTTCAGGCATCACACCACCACCTACACACACACAGGTAAATATCACAGTGTTTAGGTTTGACAGTCTGACTGATGTGAACAGTTTACAGCTCTAAGCCCGAAAACCAGGAATAAAAGGATGTCATTTCTGCATCTTATCCCATCTCCCCCTTGTTTATATACCAACAAAGATAGAGTTTAATGAAATAACATTTAAAATCCAAAGAGGAAGAAACTGGAGCTGCTTCCTCCTGATTGTGTGTGTGTGTGTGTGTGTGTGTGTGTGTGTGTGTGTGTGTGTGTGTGTGTGTGTGTGTGTGTGTGTGACATGATACATGATCAGTCTGTAATGAGGGCAAAACAAAACTCTGAGATGATCAACTGAAGGACCAGAAAGACCAGCTCACCACCATCATCATCCCCCTAAAACCTGCAGTGAGTCAGTCCCCATAGAGCCCCATGTTAAAATGTCCAACTTTACAGCTGCAGTTCCTCCAGTGTCCACTAGAGTCTGTCTCCTGCAGTGAGTCAGTCCTCATAGAGCCCCATGTTAAAATGTCCAACTTTACAGCTGCAGTTCCTCCAGTGTCCACTAGAGTCTGTCTCCTTCAGTGAGTCAGTCCTCATAGAGCCCCATGTTAAAATGTCCAACTTTACAGCTGCAGTTCCTCCAGTGTCCACTAGAGTCTGTCTCCTTCAGTGAGTCAGTCCTCATAGAGCCCCATGTTAAAATGTCCAACTTTACAGCTGCAGTTCCTCCAGTGTCCACTAGAGTCTGTCTCCTGCAGTGAGTCAGTCCTCATAGAGCCCCATGTTAAAATGTACAACTTTACAGCTGCAGTTCCTCCAGTGTCCACTAGAGTCTGTCTCCTGCAGTGAGTCAGTCCCCATAGAGCCCCATGTTAAAATGTCCAACTTTACAGCTGCAGTTCCTCCAGTGTCCACTAGAGTCTGTCTCCTGCAGTGAGTCAGTCCCCATAGAGCCCCATGTTAAAATGTCCAACTTTACAGCTGCAGTTCCTCCAGTGTCCACTAGAGTCTGTCTCCTGCAGTGAGTCAGTCCTCATAGAGCCCCATGTTAAAATGTCCAACTTTACAGCTGCAGTTCCTCCAGTGTCCACTAGAGTCTGTCTCCTGCAGTGAGTCAGTCCCCATAGAGCCCCATGTTAAAATGTCCAACTTTACAGCTGCAGTTCCTCCAGTGTCCACTAGAGTCTGTCTCCTGCAGTGAGTCAGTCCTCATAGAGCTCCATGTTAAAATGTCCAACTTTACAGCTGCAGTTCCTCCAGAGTCCACTAGAGTCTGTCTCCTGCAGTGAGTCAGTCCCCCATAGAGCCCCATGTTAAAATGTCCAACAACAACAACAACAACAACAACAACAACAACAACAACAACAACAACAACAACAACAAGTGTACATGAAGTGTGTGTGAAAGTATCTGGAACATAAACAGACTTCTTTCTGTACTCTCAGACTATTCTCCATTTAGAAATCGCTTGATTTCAGTTTTTCTCCTTTGGACAGACACACAGACATCAGCTGACGCTTCTCAGACACATCTCTGACTGGGGTGAAGCCTCGGCTCAGTTCGGCTCAGTTCGGCTCAGCGTATTTTACCGAACAGCTCTGGATGTGATGAAATCAGAGAAGAGTTCAGACTTGTCTGTCCGTTCCTGGCTCGCTGCACTTTGGGCGTGTTTGGAGGCGAAGTGCTTCCAAAGAAACCGGTCATCGTTAACATAACGAGTTTATCTAAAATATGAACTCCGAATTATAGACCGAGTCCCTCTGACTCTAAAGTCATCCGGTTAACATGTTAGAAGAGCTCGTTCTTTACAGGCGAGCGCGTCATCTCTACAAGTCGAGATTTCTAGACGGAGTTCTGCACTGACACAAACTTCAAGAAGTCAGACAGCAAACTATACCTTGTTCAGATTTTGTAACTCTGAGATTTGTTTGAGGTGAAGGTCACTTTGGAGCAGCACGAGCGGATCTTGAGATGCGACACACTTTGTTCATGTTTGCAGAAAGTGAGGCACAAACCGGACAGTTTACACACTTCCGTGTAGAGAGAGAGAGAGAGAGAGAGAGAGAGAGTCTGTCTGTCTGTGTGTGTGTGTGTGTGTGTGTGTGTGTGTGTGTGTGTGTGTGTGTGTGTGTGTTATATCCTCTCTGAGTGTATCTGACAGTCTGATTGATGGATCTCTCTCACACACTTGTGTGTCTGAGAGAAAAGTTCGACTCACCTCGATAAACTCTTTAAAGTCACTTCAGTCCTTTCTTCATCAGCTGCATCCGCTCTGAGCTCCGTGTACCTGTCTGTCTCTCTCTCTCTCTCTCTCTCTCTCTCTCTCTCTCGCAGGGCTGCTGGTACTCTCTGCGCATGCGCCTCATTTAAAGAATGCCTGTACTGAACACACATGTAGGCTACGTATGACACAGCCATGATGCATTCATGTACATCTGTATGTATCAGGACTTTTTTCTATTGGTTATAATCTCACACAATCTGCCTGCTAACAGTTTACAAGGATACGTCACGTTTCTATACATTCATATGGCCCCTCCCCCCTCACACATTGTTATGATGTCATCACATCCTGTCAGTGCATCAGAATGGTTTAACGTTTTCAATAAAGTTTTATTTAAAAGTTATGATTCAAACAATGAAGACAACATGATCTACACAACTGATCTGTGTACATGTTGTTTGTATATGTCTGTAAACCTTTCATCTGAATATAACACTTCTGTACATCACACTGGAACACCAACAGATGTGTGTGTACGTGTGTGTACGTGTGTGTACGTGTGTGTACATGTGTGTACATGTGTGTACATGTGTAGTGTGTGTACATGTGTGTACATGTGTGTACATGTGTAGTGTGTGTACATGTGTGTACATGTGTGTACATGTGTGTAGGTGTGTTTACATGTGTAGTGTGTGTACATGTGTGTACATGTGTGTACATGTGTAGTGTGTGTACATGTGTGTACATGTGTGTACATGTGTGTACATGTGTGTACGTGTGTTTACATGTGTGTAGGTGTGTGTACATTTGTTTACATGTGTGTACATGTGTGTAAGTGTGTGTACGTGTGTGTACATGTGTGTACATGTGTAGTGTGTGTACATGTGTGTACATGTGTGTACATGTGTGTAGGTGTGTGTACATGTGTGTACGTGTGTTTACATGTGTGTACGTGTGTGTACATTTGTTTACATGTGTGTACATGTGTGTAAGTGTGTGTACGTGTGTGTAAGTGTGTGTACGTGTGTGTAAGTGTGTGTACGTGTGTGTAAGTGTGTGTACGTGTGTGTACATGTGTGTACATGTGTGTAAGTGTGTGTACACGTGTGTACATGTGTGTACATGTGTGTACATGTGTGTAAGTATGTGTACACGTGTGTAAGTGTGTGTACATGTGTGTAAATGTGTGTAAGTGTGTGTACATGTGTGTAAGTGTGTGTACATGTGTGTAAGTGTGTGTACATGTGTGTAAGTGTGTGTACACGTGTGTAAGTGTGTGTACATGTGTGTACATGTGTGTAAGTGTGTGTACATGTGTGTACATGTGTGTACATGTGTGTACATGTGTGTACATGTGTGTAAGTGTGTGTACATGTGTGTAAGTGTGTGTACATGTGTGTAAGTGTGTGTACATGTGTGTAAGTGTGTGTACATGTGTGTAAGTGTGTGTAAGTGTGTGTACATGTGTGTAAGTGTGTGTACATGTGTGTAAGTGTGTGTACATGTGTGTAAGTGTGTGTACATGTGTGTAAGTGTGTGTACATGTGTGTAAGTGTGTGTACATGTGTGTAAGTGTGTGTACACGTGTGTACATGAGTGTAAGTGTGTGTACATGTGTGTACATGTGTGTAAGTGTGTGTACACGTGTGTAAGTGTGTGTACATGTGTGTACATGTGTGTAAGTGTGTGTACATGTGTGTACATGTGTGTAGGTGTGTTAGGGAGTTAATTATGAGGGAAGTTTTCTTCTACATCCTGGTATTGTGGGCGTGATGTGAGGAAGTGGAGCTCCGTCTCTACCTGTAAAGAGCCTCACAGTGAGAGCAGAGTCTGTCCTCTGTGAGCCAGCTCTTTTTGTAACAGCCACTGTGCCCCCCACCCCCCCCACCACTCATTCTCTCTCTCCCCCTCTCTCTGTCTCTCTCTGTGATATTTGAATGTAATTTGAATTTGAAGGTGCAGTAACGTGTTTGGCCACTGGGCGGCAGCAGAGCTCACACAGCAGACAGGGGATGTTAGACTCAGGGGCCGGATTCACAAACATTTCCTTACTTAAGGAAGATTCTTAAGAACAAAGTGAGGAAGCTCTTAAGAATGTTCTTAAGTGTAATTCTGGAGGTGTACAGGTCGTGGAGAGATGGTAGACTGCAGCCAATCACCTTCTCTTAAGAAGGCTTTGTGAATCGGCCCCTGCTCAGCTCTGTGGCTTCAATGTTTCATCTGTTTTTATCTCATTGTCCTGAAGTTTGTGCTTTATCTTCACTTTAGCTTTGACAATGTCAACGCATAGTAACCATGACAACAAGGCCCTTTGAACTGAGCTGACTCCATCAGGCTCTCATCATGCTCTGTTACGTAACGATATGTTGATACGCCTTATTGTAATATCTGTGTGCTAAAATGTCCTTTTAACAACATTGTACACGTTCGCCAACCAGTTAGCTCTTCTGTGATAAATTCAACGTGCTCCTTTTGTAACGAGCCAACGGTGTGACTGACCCGTCCTCACTCTGTTCCTGTTCGGATAATAAACAGACGTACATCCCGCTCTACACACACAACGCAGTCGAGGGCTTGATTGAACCAGCCAGCTGCTGAAGTGCAGCTGACCTTCATCACCTTCACCGTCCTCTTCCTCTTAGCCTCAGCCGTCGTATCAAACAGTACAGAGACGGGCTAACTGCTTTGTAGCTGAAGGCTGCTGTGTGAACTAGTGTCGTAAAGACGTACGCACTTCTCACCAGACGACCTCGGCCCGCTGACAAAGTTACATAGTGCTGAAAACAGGCGAGCGGGGTGCTCTGTGGACACGAGAGAGACGCCATCCTCCCTGTTGGAGGTCATTGTTCTATTAGATCGACTTTGAAACAAAGATTCATCTGAAGACACAAACTGAACTTTTAGAAACAGTGATGAATTTATTTTTTTATTAGCTCTTCTGGGGTTTACATCGAGACGCTTACATCAACATGTTTAAAAATGACAGTATATTTATTTGTCTTAAAAATTAAAATAACTCCCTGAGAGGATTCAGTTCATATTTACAAACATGACACTAAACAAGCGAACCTGAGACCCAAACACAGACATCGTTAAAATGAGCATTAAACCCAGCACACTGTAAAAAACACGTTAAAACAACCTTTGCACAAAGAAGCTGTTTGAATAAAGTTTGTTTGAAATCTAAACAGACCGCTGCTGGTACAGGTCTCCACGGTGACGGCAGTGATGGCCTGGCACAGAGATGTGGTGGTAATAACGTCATACAGGTTTGGTGGTGGTGTTGTAGACGAGCGTGTCCTGCTCTGTCAGCGCCACATGGGCGGGGCCTGTACTGACGGGCCTTTGGGTACGCTCTTTCCGGTTCTTGAAAAAACAGTAGGTGAGGATGGCTAGCAGAGCCAAGATGGCCACCGACAGCAGGACTGCCAGCGCTATGTTTCCTGTGGAGACAGTAAGGTCACTTCCTGTCAGCTGAGTCTACAGAAACACTACCACACTGTAAAAAATGATCAGGTTCAAAATAATCCTCGGTTGGTAAACAAAAAGTTCTCACCTGAGTCACTTTCTTCATCTTCTTGTTTCTCATACCGCTCAAACATCCCTCTGAAAAAGACACTGCGCTCTGCAGACACACGCATGTGCGCACACACACACACACATTAGAACATGTGCATTAGAACATGTGCATTAGAACATGTGTAGTAGAACATGTGTATTAGAACATGTGTAGTAGAACAGGGGTTCCCAAACTTTTTCAGCCCGCGACCCCCAATATAACGATCCTAGAGACTGGGGACCCCCATTGTCCCTGGAGGTGCTTAAAACATTTGACATTGCACACAGCCACGCACACTATTAGGCCTATCCAAACACTGGCATTAGAACACCACACAATAGCCCAAACACCATCATATGTGTGTCTATATTTTCAAATTAATGGGTGAAATTAGAAAAAATATTATATCACGATTTTTTTTCATACTGATCTTAAAAATTTACTGACCAGTTCATCCACTTATTACCTCGTATAATGTTTTTAAATGCACAAAAACTGTACAGATAAGTTTAGTCTATTTAAAATGTCTTTGTTGGGGGTCTGGGGGTCTCCCCCTGAACATTTTTAACACCAGAAATGTCTTTCCTACATTCTGATCTATTTTTATGCACAATTTGAGGGTTTTCTGCTCCACTTTAAAATAATGATTTAGTATTGTGTCCTCTTTTGTGTCTTTTAATCTATTTTAGAGTTCAGGTACATTCACACAGTTATCATTCATTTAAAAACATGAGGACTTCAAACATTATACAGAATATGTTCATTCTGTGACACATGGTCAAAGTAAGTTTTACTGTTAGAAGAGTTTTATTCATAGAGGGGGCGGGACATCGTTAACTGACAGACAGACAGTCACCATGGTTACTCACTCGGCTGCATGATGCACACTGAACGAGAGGAGAGAGAGCAGCTGACTGACATCACTTATAAGTTAAAGCAGTATGCATGGAAATCAATGTATAGACATAAATGATTGTACTAATTCAAACATTTTTTTAAACCACCGAGGTCCGGACCTCACGGATATGATCGCCTCCCTCCGTTTCATAACATCGTTAAATTCTCGTTTCCGTTATCACAACAGGTGAGCTTCGGGTGGAGAGGCTTGTTAGTAACTTGTAGAAACCGAGAGAGAGCAGAAACACACCGACAGCATCAGTTTAAACACCGGGGTTACATCTCCCATCAGTGACTGTCTGAGCTCCGCTCTGTGTGACTCTCTGCAGACTGTTTAACGTCTCTTGGGCTCGTTAAAACGGTTCGTTGTGTCGCCATCTGAAGTAGGCTACAAACCTTAACTTTGCAAACTCTTCAGATAACTGTTTCTCGAGCCCTGTCGGTTTGGACAAATCTCAAACAGTTGTATATAACCGGGATAGAGTTCTTTAACGGACTAACTCTTAAGTTTTCGTTTTCATGTAGAACATGTGTAGTAGAACATGTGTAGTAGAACATGTGTAGTAGAACATGTGCATTAGAACATGTGCATTAGAACATGTGTATTAGAACATGTGTGTTAGAACATGTGTAGTAGAACATGTGTAGTAGAACATGTGCAGTAGAACATGTGCATTAGAACATGTGCATTAGAACATGTGCATTAGAACATGTGTATTAGAACATGTGCATTAGAACATGTGCATTAGAACATGTGCATTAGAACATGTGTATTAGAACATGTGCATTAGAACATGTGCATTAGAACATGTGTATTAGAACATGTGTAGTAGAACATGTGTATTAGAACATGTGTAGTAGAACATGTGTAGTAGAACATGTGTAGTAGAACATGTGTATTAGAACATGTGTAGTAGAACATGTGTAGTAGAACATGTGTATTAGAACATGTGTAGTAGAACATGTGTATTAGAACATGTGTAGTAGAACATGTGTAGTAGAACATGTGTAGTAGAACATGTGTAGTAGAACATGTGTATTAGAACATGTGTAGTAGAACATGTGTAGTAGAACATGTGTAGTAGAACATGTGTATTAGAACATGTGTAGTAGAACATGTGTATTAGAACATGTGTAGTAGAACATGTGTATTAGAACATGTGTATTAGAACATGTGTAGTAGAACATGTGTATTAGAACATGTGTAGTAGAACATGTGTAGTAGAACATGTGTAGTAGAACATGTGTAGTAGAACATGTGTAGTAGAACATGTGTATTAGAACATGTGTAGTAGAACATGTGTAGTAGAACATGTGTATTAGAACATGTGTATTAGAACATGTGTAGTAGAACATGTGTAGTAGAACATGTGTATTAGAACATGTGTAGTAGAACATGTGTAGTAGAACATGTGTAGTAGAACATGTGTATTAGAACATGTGTAGTAGAACATGTGTATTAGAACATGTGTAGTAGAACATGTGTATTAGAACATGTGTATTAGAACATGTGTAGTAGAACATGTGTATTAGAACATGTGTATTAGAACATGTGTATTAGAACATGTGTATTAGAACATGTGTAGTAGAACATGTGTATTAGAACATGTGTAGTAGAACATGTGTATTAGAACATGTGTAGTAGAACATGTGTATTAGAACATGTGTAGTAGAACATGTGTATTAGAACATGTGTATTAGAACATGTGTAGTAGAACATGTGTATTAGAACATGTGTATTAGAACATGTGTATTAGAACATGTGTAGTAGAACATGTGTATTAGAACATGTGTATTAGAACATGTGTAGTAGAACATGTGTATTAGAACATGTGTAGTAGAACATGTGTAGTAGAACATGTGTAGTAGAACATGTGTATTAGAACATGTGTAGTAGAACATGTGTATTAGAACATGTGTAGTAGAACATGTGTAGTAGAACATGTGTATTAGAACATGTGTATTAGAACATGTGTAGTAGAACATGTGTAGTAGAACATGTGTATTAGAACATGTGTATTAGAACATGTGTATTAGAACATGTGTAGTAGAACATGTGTATTAGAACATGTGTAGTAGAACATGTGTAGTAGAACATGTGTATTAGAACATGTGTAGTAGAACATGTGTATTAGAACATGTGTAGTAGAACATGTGCATTAGAACATGTGTAGTAGAACATGTGTAGTAGAACATGTGTAGTAGAACATGTGTAGTAGAACATGTGTATTAGAACATGTGTAGTAGAACATGTGTAGTAGAACATGTGTATTAGAACATGTGTAGTAGAACATGTGTATTAGAACATGTGTAGTAGAACATGTGTATTAGAACATGTGTAGTAGAACATGTGTAGTAGAACATGTGTATTAGAACATGTGTAGTAGAACATGTGTAGTACCGGTCACTCCGCTGCAGGACTCGCTGCACATGTTTTCCTCTTCAAAGTTGTTTTCGTTTCCTTCACAGCCACCGTAGGTGAAGCGGTAGCACTTCCTGTCCAGAGGGCAGTAGTACCAGCGGGTGTGACTCGCCCGACACGGGCCGGTGTGGGGGGGGCTCTGCGCACCGAGCTGGGGGGGAAGAGGGGCATTGTTAGCAAGTAGCATGTTAGCTTTGTGTCATTCATAACAGGTGTACAGAGAGACACTGACCTTTCCTCTGGTTCACGTTGATGTCCAGCAGGCGGGTGAAGGTCTGATTCACTGAGGAGGAGGAGGAGGAGGAAGGTCACTGTGGAGGTTGTGTGTGTGTGTGTGTGTGTGTGTGTATGATTGTGTGTGTGTGTGTGTATGATTGTGTGTGTGTGTGTGTGTATGATTGTGTGTGTGTGTTACGTTTGCTGCAGTGTGTCTCGTCTGATTTGTCACTGCAGTGCATCTCGCCGTCGCACTCCAGGTTTTTATCCACACAGCAGTCATTGCTACAGGTCAGCTGTCCAGGACCACACATCTCGCCACACTTCTCTGAACACACACACACACACACACGCACACACACACACACACACACACACAGGTTAATCCTGTACACCTGTAACATGCAGCAGGGCTGATGTAAAGAGGTGCATTATGGGACTGACCAGCAGCAGGTGGGGAGCCCCTCGTCTCGGATGCTGGTGACACAAACAACATGTTCAGGTACGAGGAATCAGCAGAGTGCACTGTGTGTACAGGTGTGAAGGGGTGTGTGTTGGTTACCTGTGACCCCTCTGCAGGCAGACAAACACTCGGCCTTGGACAGGAAGTTGTTGTTGTTTTGTTTACAGCCTCCAAACACAAACTGTTTACATTCACCTGACGCAACATCGTAACGCCAGCGAGGAAACATAGCACGACACGGGCCGACCTTCATCGGAGCCAGACAGTACACTGAGAGAGAGAGAGAGAGAGAGAGAGAGAGAGAGAGAGAGAGAGAGAGAGAGAGAGAAACATAGCAGACATGTTTCACTGCTGTTCTGTAATAAACATGACATACTGACACTCCTCTATGATGGTTTTAAACCATACCCCTCAGCATGGCGTGTGTGTTGGTGTTTGTGTGTAAAAGTGTGTGTGTTATCAGGGAGTGCCAACATGTTGTCTGTGTCGACACTTTTTGTGAGCACTTCAAACATTCTCACGTTGCTCAACAGTTTAAAGACCTGAAACTGATCTAGATCACAGCTCAACTGTCAGAGCTGTGTGTGTGTGTGTGTGTGTGTGTGTGTGTGTGTGTGTGTGTGTGTGTGTGCGTGTGTGTGCGTGAGTTTCATGTATTCCAGTCAGACCAGTTTCAGTGGATGACACAAGCACTGATTCCCACTGAACATCAATGCTTCAAAGCAGCTTTTAACTGATATACTGTAAATACTTATAAATAAACAGGAAGATAAAAATATAATCATCATTAATCATCAGACTACACTTCCCATGAGCACTCACGGCTGGTCAGCTCCGGGCTGAGGACGAGCACTTTGACTTTGGTGTCGTGTGATTGGCCGTTGGAGTCGATGACAGTCAGCTGGAAGACGTAGGAGCCCGGCTGCAGGTCGGAGAGTCTCACCTGGTCAGGTAGGTCTGTCTTCTGCAGAATCCCATTGAAAAACAACTCGTTTAAGACTTTATTCACCTTCAGGTCAGCTACAGGACATGTCTACTGCTCATTCACATTCATATTAAAAAGAGTTTACCTGTACACTCACCTGCTCACCTGTACAGAGCTTACCTGTACACTCACCTGCTCACCTGTACAGAGCTTACCTGTACACTCACCTGTACAGGTGCAGACAGACTGTCTGTGTCAGAGTGAGGCAGACTGGTACCAAGGAAGCCGCGCTATTTACGTTACATCTCTGAATTTGTTGCAATCACACTTCCTGTTTCTCTCCTGCTGATATCCCATTGGTTACCTTTACCTGCATTAATCCCTGCCCCCCATGACTCAGGAGTAAGTACCTCCATCTTGATGCCGTCCTCTCCGCTCTGTTGAGTCCAGCGGTAGTGCTCGATGAGGGCATCGCCCAGCGCCAGGCTCTCGATCCCGCTTAGTGTCACCTCTTGTCTGGGCTTCACGATGACATCACGACCTGCGATGGCGATGGGCGGAGCCTGCTCACCTGCAGACACACAGAGATGATGTTAATAAACACTAATGTGTACAGACTCTAGCAGAGCAGGTCAATAATAAATAACATATTGACCTTTGACCCCATAAATTAAAGCATAGATCTTTTATTGACCTGATCAATAAAAAGAGATATTAGGATATTTAATTATATGAGTATATATTTAAGACATCAATGACAACGTATTTGTGTATCTATGAGTCTTGTGGTTTTAAGCCAAAGCAGTCAGAGCTCCCCCTGCTGACTGGCTGCAGTATAGGTCATAAGCTCCGCCCCCTCCATGTTAACAGATGGGACATAGTTTAAACTATAAAATCTAAATACACGTCAGATAAATGTTTCTCAAACCCAGCAGAGTCCCGACAGATATAACACTCCATTTTGTCTCACACTGTTCATTATTCTGAGAAGTTTCATTTTAATTAGTTATCTGATTATAAAAAAAGGGTTGTGACATCATGATTGACAGCTGTGTTGACCAATGAGGCTCCTACGCTGCTGTGTCCTCTGGATTATCAGAGTAGAGGAGGAACGGGGAGAGGAACCGTAACAAACACGAGAGTCCGTGAACTTCCATCACTGTGAGTGTCCGCTTCAAACAGAATCTGAACCCTCCTGAGTGACCTTTGACCTTTTAGCAGGAAGTTCAATGTGGGATTTTCAAAGCAGCGTGATGTCGACACAACAGCTCTTCCAGACGATCCGTACGGAGCAGACTCTGGTAGCACATTCATAATATGTCAGTGTTTGTTACAGCGTGATCTGGCTTGTGTCATAATGACAGCAGTCAAACAACTCAAACTTTAATCACACTCACATTATTCATCCGTGAGGTCAGATGAAGAGCAGCACTTCATCTGTGTGTGGTGTGTTCAGGAGCTTTAAACAACATGAGCGCTTACAGAGAAGATGACATGTCTCTCTATGTCAACAGAAACAAAATAAGAACAAGGAGGTTAAAACCAAACTCCACCACATGAAGAAGACTGAGCCCACAGTGTCGTCTCTCCATGTTTCTGTCCTCTCTGCACATCTCCACCTGTTCTCTGACTTTAAATGTTTGTTCAGACTCGAGAGGCGTTCAGGTTCATCTCAAACATCACATGGATGCAGAGCAAGCTGCAGTTATCAACATATCTGAACAGGTGGGTGTAGAAGCCCCTCCTCCAACACCTGAGGACACGAGTCTGCACGACTCCACCAGACATGTTTACTGCATTACACCATCTAAATGTGAAGATTAGCTTTGTGCAATAAATAGACAGGCAGGTAGATCATCCAATCACAGGACTCGTTACAGTGTGAGACAGATGTTATAATAAAACGTTTTGAATAAAAAGCTGGACACTTTAGTTTGGAGCTTCTTCTTAAAGTTGTTAACAGATACCTTTCGATATCAAGTGTTTTAAAACGATACAATATTCGTTTTTTAACCTGTGTGGTCTTACCTACCCCCCTCCACCCACCCCTTCAGACTCACCTGTTCCCCGTGTGGTCTCACCTGGTGCCTGCGGCCCCTGCAGGTGTTTCTGGAACACTTCCCGTCTGATGAAGCTCTGGTACCCGGCCTGGTTCACGAACCTGCACACGAAGCGGTTTCTGTAGACGCAGTTAAAAGTGACGCACATTCGATCCGCTGCTGCCGCTCCGGTGCCGTGCGGCTCTAGCAGCGCCAGGTTGCAGAGCGGATTGTTGCAGCACGCGCGCTGACAGTCCTCCGGGGAGCGCACATGCGCGGAGGCCAGTAGAGCCGCTCCCTCCTTCACCGCGTCCTCTGTGTCCAGCACGAAGTTCTTCTGACCGGAGCGGAACGCGTCGCTGCAGTTCGCGTCCTCTGCCGCTCCGGCCGCCCGCGCGAGGAGGAGGAGAGGCAGCAGGAGGGAGGAAGGGGAGAAATAGGAGGAGGCTCGGGACATTCTCAGCACAGTCAGTCAATGTAGCAGAAGGAAACAATTTACCGCCACCTGACGCGTCTCACCGCTCCGCTCGGACTGTCCCACGCGCTCAAAGGGAGAACAGAAAGCCGTGTTCCGGTGAGTCGGTAATAAAACCGTTGAGTTGATCGAAGTAAGATCCGATGAGAACGACCTGTGTCTTCTGTGTGTCCGCCGCTCTACAGGTGTGTCTCACCTGCTCACAAACAGGAAGAGAACACACACGCACTCCTCTCATAGGGCCACTGCAACGACGCGCCGCTGACGTCACACAGGTGTGGTGACAACAGGAAGAGAACACACACGCACTCCTCTCATAGGGCCACTGCAACGACGCGCCGCTGACGTCACACAGGTGTGGTGACAACAGGAAGAGAAACAGTTTCTGTCACCTGTCAGTTACTCACCAGAATTATCCGTTAAATAAACACCGACAAAAACATTGTCAGCATTCTTCTTCTTCTTCTAGTTTATAATTAATTGTAGTTTTATAATTATAATTATAAAACTACAATTTACAACTTTGACTTGATTCCATCAGAGAAAGATCAACATGAACATCTTAAGATGAAAGCTTGATGCTAACATCACTTTAACAGTGTTGGTGTACGCGCCCCCTGGTGGACAGGTGAGTGATCTGTATCTCTGTCTGATGGATTTTTTATACAGGTGTTAAAGGTGCATGCTGAAGGAAACCATTAGAGACCTTTAGAACCATTGGGAACCTGGCATTTATGAGAACCTGAAGAACCCTCAGAAACTATTCAAACCATTAGAACCATTAGAATGAGAACCATTTGAACCATCAGAAACCATTAGAACCATTAGAATGAGAACCATTTGAACCATTAGAAACCATTAGAACCATTAGAATGAGAATCATTTGAACCATCAGAAACCATTAGAACCATTAGAATGAGAACCATTTGAACCATCAGAAACCATTAGAACCATTTCATTATCATAAATGATTAGAAACCTAAGAACCACTAAAACCCCCGACTAACCTTCATTAACCATCAGAAACCATTGGAACCAGTACCATCTAACCTCTCGAAGCCATTAGAAGCGTTAGTACCATTTAAACCATTGAGACCATTAGAATCATTGGGACCATTGAAACCATTAGAATCATTAAAACCATTGAAACCATTGAGACCATCACAAACAATAAGAGTCTTTAAACCTTCTCCACAGAACACGAAGATTAAATATTAAATATGAATTTAGGAATGTGACATTAAAGAAGGAACACTGATGCTGTAGTGTGACACTGTGGCCAGCAGATGGCGCTGTGTGTTCATCAGGTTCAGTGATGAAGAGGATCATTCAGGTCCCAGTGAGGGACTGAGGATCCAAAGGATCCAGAGTGTGGACCCCGAGAGGAGATTCTGTGAACCTGTCCTGAAGGAAGAGAGGAAGCGTAAATAAATCCAACCAAACGTGAAATCTGGTTCAGACTTTAAAATCTGGTTCAGGATTCAGAGTGAAGTCAGTCTGAGACGTCTGTTGACTCACCTCCTACCTGAGCCTGAGGGGCGAGAGAGGCATGCTGCAGCCTGCAGAGAGAGAGAGAGAGAGAGAGAGAGAGAGAGAGAGAGAGAGAGAGAGAGAAACTGACATCCTACTCTGTGCTTCTTTACCTGTGTGTGTGTGTGTGTGTGTGTGTGTGTGTGTGTGTGAGTGTGTGTGTGTGTGTGTGTGTGTGTGTGTGTGTGTGAGTGTGTGTGTGTGTGAGTGTGTGTGTGTGTGTGTGTGTGTGTGTGTGTGTGTGTGTGTGTGTGTGTGTGTGTGTGTGAGTGTGTGTGTGAGTGTGTGTGTGTGTGTGTGTGTGTGTGTGTGTGTGTGAGTGTGTGTGTGTGTGAGTGTGTGTGTGTGTGTGTGTGTGTGTGTGAGTGTGTGTGTGTGTGAGTGTGTGTGTGTGTGAGTGTGTGTGTGTGTGTGTGTGTGTGTGTGTGTGTGTGTGTGTGTGTGTGTGTGTGTGTGTGTGTGTGTGTGTGTGTGTGTGTGTGTGTATTATAATAATCTAGGGCTTTCAATCGATTAATATTTACATTTTGAATAATTGCAAATTATTTCACATTTAAATATGTAAATTGTGAGGCTTTTATTTTGAAGTTTTGTACTGTCTCTAGCTGAGAGAACTTGCTGTTTAAATTCAACCCTGCTTTTATTTTGAAATAAAGTAAGGTAAGATCGAGCCCTGAATATAATACATTATTTAGCAGAACTCTGTTGAGGGACTTCTGTGTCAATAAAGTTGTTTTGAATTTGAATCAGGAGCTTAAAGAAACAGACTGTCAGTCAAACCAAGCTCCGCCTTACTCCTTCTTTTTTTCCTTCATACCTGAGGCCAGGTGAGACAGGGATGAGCGGGTGGGGGAGGGAGAGAGAGGGAGTGTGTGTGCAGAGGGGGAGGAGAAGCAGCAGAGAGAGGGAAAAAGAGAGCGAGAGAGTGGCGTGTGTCTGAGGAGGAGAAAGACAGCAGGAACCGGACAGAACAAACTCACCTGGACTCAACTGGACTCTGCCGGCCAGGTGAGTACTCAAACGCTGTGCCATACCTGAGGTTTAACGGTTCAACACTTTGACTGTGAGTACTGAGCGTGTTCTCTGCAGAGCCAGACTAAAAAGGTTTTACATAGACCCTGAGCTGAGCTGTGAGGAACCTTTACAGAAACCGGTTCTGGTTCTGTTAGAACCTTGAACAGCTGGGTTCATGGTGTTCTCTGCGTTAAGAACACTGAGCAAGGACACGATGAAGACTTGTTGATAAAGGTTCTCCACAACACGAGACTGAACACAGAACTCTCTGATTAACTGTCTTTAAAGGGTTCTACAGAGAACCAGAATCTGTTCTTTGGGTTTGGTCCTAGGCTGGTAGGGATTACTTTATTGTTGTTTTTTCAGTTACTGAACGTAACCCGGTTCCTACCAAGAACCAGAGACCCTTTAAAGATATTTCAACACAACCTGAAAAAACCTGAAGAGTTAACTTCAGCTTCAGTGGGTAAAAAGGTTCTGTGTAGAACCAGCAGAGGGTTCCTAAGGCTCGGACTACAGTGTGTGTGTGTGTGTGTGTGTGTGTGTGTGTGTGTGTGTGTGTGTGTGTGTGTGTGTGTGTGTGTGTGTGTGTGTGTGTGTGCGTGCGTGCGTGTGTGTGTGCGTGTGTGCGTGCGTGAGTGCGTGAGTGCGTGTGTGCGTGCGTGCGTGCGTGTGTGCGTGTGTGTGTGTGTGTATGTGTGTTCATAATAGCGCTGTCAAACGATTAAAATCGTAATCATGGTTAACCGAATTTTAATCGCATGTTTATTTTGTATTTTTGCGATGTCTTTAGCTGTTTGAATTTAACCGTGCTTTTCTTTTGATTGTTTGTATCACTGTGACCACAGGGAAACACTGAGGACGCTTATCTACGGTGCGCCTAGAGGTTCAAACTAGCACGCATCATTTCAGACCTAATTAATCGAGATGAACTACTTCATGCTGGCAGCTCGAGTTCCTTATAATCAGCATCAATTAAACAAGGAAAGATCCTCAGAGGAAGCTCTCAGCTGGACATTGAGTCTCAATGTTATTGAACAGCTGCTCTGACGTGTGTGTGTGTGTGTGTGTGTGTGTGTGTGTGTGTGTGTGTGTGTGTGTGTGTGTGTGTGTGTGTCGTACAGCAGCGATGCGTTCACTTACTCACTGTGAGTCTGCTGTTTCAGTCAGACTGTGGAGCTGTCCGGTCATGTAGTGTGTCTGTTTGATTCCTCAGGTATGCCACAGCAGTCACACCCAGATCACACACACACACACACGCACACACACACACACACACACACACACACACACACACACACACACACACACATAACACACACACACACACACACACACACACACACACACAGAACAAATGTCAGTGCAGCAACAGATGTTATATCTCTGTATGGTGTAAGAGCCTAAGGTAAATAAATAAAGTTCTAATGTGACTGGTTGTAAAAAGTGGAGCTCAGACTTGTTGGACGGTCTGTTAGTCCAATAAAGCTCACAGAGAGACTGATTATTAGTCTGATATTTACAGGAACAAATCTCCAAAAGGCTCCAACAGCACAAACACGACCCAGAGGTTAAAGGTCAGGGACTGAACTAGCTGAGGTGACACCTAGCAGCTCTCACCTGTCACTCAAAGAGGCCACGCCCCCTAATTCTACATCCCTTTGAGCCTTAATATAATGTAAACGGGTGAGTTGTATAAACATTCAGCCCGTACAGTTGAAGAGAGAAATGAGCTCTAGAGACCCAAACTGTTTTTATACCAGACTGTAAACATGTTTATTTTAACATGGAGCTCTATGAGGACTGACTCACTGCAGGAGACAGACTCTAGTGGACACTGGAGGAACTGCAGCTGTAAAGTTGGACATTTTAACATGGGGCTCTATGAGGACTGACTCACTGCAGGAGACAGACTCTAGTGGACACTGGAGGAACTGCAGCTGTAAAGATGAACATTTTAACATGGGGCTCTATGAGGACTGACTCCCTGCAGGAGACAGACTCTAGTGGACACTGGAGGAACTACAGCTGTAAAGTTGGACATTTTAACATGGGGCTCTATGGGGACTGACTCACTGCAGGAGACAGACTCTAGTGGACACTGGAGGAACTGCAGCTGTAAAGTTGGACATTTTAACATGGGGCTCTATGGGGACTGACTCACTGCAGGAGACAGACTCTAGTGGACACTGGAGGAACTGCAGCTGTAAAGATGAACATTTTAACATGGGGCTCTATGGGGACTGACTCACTGCAGGAGACAGACTCTAGTGGACACTGGAGGAACTGCAGCTGTAAAGTTTGACATTTTAACATGGGGCTCTATGAGGACTGACTCACTGCAGGAGACAGACTCTAGTGGACACTGGAGGAACTGCAGCTGTAAAGTTGGACATTTTAACATGGGACTCTATGAGGACTGACTCACTGCAGGAGACAGACTCTAGTGGACACTGGAGGAACTGCAGCTATAAAGTTGGACATTTTAACATGGGGCTCTATGAGGACTGACTCCCTGCAGGAGACAGACTCTAGTGGACACTGGAGGAACTACAGCTGTAAAGTTTGACATTTTAACATGGGGCTCTATGAGGACTGACTCACTGCAGGAGACAGACTCTAGTGGACACTGGAGGAACTGCAGCTGTAAAGTTGGACATTTTAACATGGGGCTCTTTGAGGACTGACTCACTGCAGGAGACAGACTCTAGTGGACACTGGAGGAACTGCAGCTGTAAAGATGAACATTTTAACATGGGGCTCTATGGGGACTGACTCACTGCAGGAGACAGACTCTAGTGGACACTGGAGGAACTGCAGCTGTAAAGTTGGACATTTTAACATGGGGCTCTATGGGGACTGACTCACTGCAGGAGACAGACTCTAGTGGACACTGGAGGAACTGCAGCTGTAAAGTTGGACATTTTAACATGGGGCTCTATGAGGACTGACTCACTGCAGGAGACAGACTCTAGTGGTAACTGGAGGAACTGCAGCTGTAAAGTTGGACATTTTAACATGGGGCTCTATGGGGACTGACTCACTGCAGGAGACAGACTCTAGTGGACACTGGAGGAACTGCAGCTGTAAAGTTGGACATTTTAACATGGGGCTCTATGAGGACTGACTCACTGCAGGAGACAGACTCTAGTGGACACTGGAGGAACTGCAGCTGTAAAGTTGGACATTTTAACATGGGGCTCTATGAGGACTGACTCACTGCAGGAGACAGACTCTAGTGGACACTGGAGGAACTGCAGCTGTAAAGTTGGACATTTTAACATGGGGCTCTATGAGGACTGACTCACTGCAGGAGACAGACTCTAGTGGACACTGGAGGAACTGCAGCTGTAAAGTTGGACATTTTAACATGGGGCTCTATGAGGACTGACTCACTGCAGGAGACAGACTCTAGTGGACACTGGAGGAACTGCAGCTGTAAAGTTGGACATTTTAACATGGAGCTCTATGGGGACTGACTCACTGCAGGAGACAGACTCTAGTGGACACTGGAGGAACTGCAGCTGTAAAGTTGGACATTTTAACATGGAGCTCTATGAGGACTGACTCACTGCAGGAGACAGACTCTAGTGGACACTGGAGGAACTGCAGCTGTCATTAGGGTTTCAGTTAGACATATTTAGTTATTATTAAATTAAGTATTGTTTTGACCTCTGATCTTTATTTTAAATAAATTTGAGTTAAACTGTTTTCTAAGCAGAGGCGATGAATCCTGTTTGTGTCAATCAGAGACGTTTACAATTCTCAACACTAGCACACCTTGCCACACACATACACGCACATCTCCTCCTCTGACTGACCGGATCCAATCATCAACATCCTCCACCACTCCCACTTCACAAACAGAAGAAAGAGGAGAAGTCTCTGTGCTCATGTTTTTCTCCTTTCAGGGGGAGCCGGACCGTCTTGAGTCAGACTTCACCTGGTTCACCTGTGGACGAGGGACCGACTCACACTCAGGTGAGAAAGCACCAAGTGGATCAAAACTTCAGAATAAACACCATGAAAATACAAATCACTGGAGATATTAGAAAAGCATGGAATCTTTCAGGGATTAAAGTGACAGATAATTAAAGACTTATTTATTATAAAATGTATGTATGTATTAAACTGAAAGCTGAAACTGACACAGGGAGCGTAGAGGTAAATAAATATAAAATGTTCCAACGTGTGTCTGTGTGTGTCTGTATGTGTGTGTGTGTGTGTGTGTGTCTGTGTGTGTGTGTGTGTGTGTGTGTGTGTGTGTGTGTCTGTGTTTGTCTGTGTGTGTGTGTGTGTGTGTGTGTGTGTGTGTGTGTGTGTGTGTGTGTGTGTGTGTGTGTGTGTGTGAGTGCAGAAACCTTATGTCACCTCTGCATCAGTCAGAGCACCAGTAATGCTACCCCATGGACCTGGAACATAAACAACAAAACATTTGTAACGTTAGCTTAACACCGCGTGTGCTCAAAGTGTTCAGTTATTAGTAAAGCTGAATGAGACACTCTTTGTATCAGGATTTAAAAAAAAGGGCAGCTCACTTAAAAAATAAACACTTATCACACCTGTTTATAGAATCCAGTGGGTAGACGTGTGACAGCCAATCAGAATCAGTCTCTTTCAAACAGTAAATAATGATCTGATTGGACAGTAATTGATCAGCTGTTTTGATTTAATGCATGCAACCTGCAGGTGTAACTCTAGCTCAGGTGAGCCGTGCAGACAGGTGACTTCTCACCTGGGCTGTTTGTTCAGTTTGTGTCAGAGAGGGAGGAGGAGGTCATGTGACTGTGCTCAGGTAAAACACCTCACAACAGGAAGAGGAGCCGTCAGTTCATCCACCACGCTGGAGTGTGTGTTTGTGCCAGCCTGACTGTGTGTGTGTGTGTGTTTTTTGTGTTTGTCACGTGTGTTCAGTGTGTGTGTGTGTGCGTGTGTGTGTGTGTGTGTGTGTGTGTGCGTTTGTGTGTGTGTGTGTGTGTGTGTGTGTGTGTGTGTGTGTGTGTGTGTGTGAGTGTGTGTCTGTGTGTGTGTATGTGTGATCTTGTGTGGTTAGTGAGTTTTCAATGTGTGGGTTTAGAGTGTGATAATTGTGTGTGTGTTTGTGACTAATGTGTGTATGTTATGTGTGTTAAGTGTATGAGTGTGTCCATCATGCCCTCATCCAATCAGCAGCGTTGTTGTTTTGGCATTGAGCATGCTGCTTCCTGTTGCTTCCCTCAGGTCTCATCATCGCCCGGCGGTCGTCGCTGTGTTGCTGTGGCGATGTTTCATCGCAGGAAGAAGAAGCGCAGACCGCAGATCTCAGCGCCGCAGAACTTTCAGCACCGAGTCCACACGTCGTACGACACAGCCACTGGACGCTACGTGGGTCTGCCACCACAGTGGCAAAGCGTCATTGACACGCTGAGGAGGCCACGCCCCCTGGTGGACCCCTCCAGGGTCACTGAGGTTGAGCTTAGAAAGGTGAGATGAAATCTGTGAACATGGTGACGTTGGAGATTAACCAGGTTTAACAGCAGAATTTGTACAGTAAATAAAAACTGACCACACGCTAGCCTCTGTTAGCCTTCTGTAGCCTCTGTTAGCTAACGTCACGGATATTCCAGTTACAATCAGAAGCTATTAGCAGTGCTAACAGGGGTTCCACAGAGTGAGCTCTACAGGAGGTGATAAAATGATCTGTTTCAGATGAAAAGCACAAGCACCCAGCCTTATGTCAAAAAGTTACATGTTAAAAAAAATATTCGGAATGATGTGAGGTTGGAAAAGTTTCATTGGCATGAATGATTTATGTTAGCACAAAGTTACGTTAACATGACAACCGTAATTAAGCATGAAATGAGGACCTGATAACAGTCAGGTTTATTTGTTTCTGAATTAATTTGTTTGTGTTTTTGCAGTTTGTTGCGTTTTGTGAAAATCGTGTCTGTGTTTGAATATCGTGCATGTTTTGGGAATTCTGATTGTTTCTACATTTGCAGCCTGTTTCTCTTGATGAAAATATTTTAGGACTTTGCAGCGTGTTTGTCCTCGTCAGCCTCCATACAAATCAAAGTGTTTCAGCCTAAACTTTAAAAGTAGAATGAAGCGTCCAACAGTACGACTATGAAAAGGGTCAAACAAACAACTTTTAATGGCACAGTAAAGGTGTTTTTTTAACCCTCTGCTGTGTTTGCGTTAGCACTGCAGCTAACGGATGAAACCCTGACAGGGGGAGAAAACCACCTTTAGAGACGGAGTCATGGCACTTCATTAAAGTTTTGAAGTGGGAAAGGTGTCACTGTTTATCTCAGGACTCAAAGCTACACATTGAACAGTGTTTTTAGATAAAACAGAACACCCTGAGCTAACCTCTGACCTGTTGATCCCTGAACGATGCGTTCACTGGTTCTCAGTAAATGTCATGTTTGTGTGAAGTTCAGCTGAAACGGCAGCTGATGTTTTAATGACTCCAAACATGAAAACATTTTTAATAAATTCTAACAGAAAAAGTCAATTCTTATAATAATAATAATAATAATAATAATAACAATGTCTTTAAATTAAATATTAATGTTTAGATAAAAATGATCCATCAAATATTTCAATAGTTAAAGGTCCAATCAGTGAGATGTGTAGAGAGTGAGATGATAAAGTGAGCTTACTCTATGATCAGACATTAAGGAAACATGCTATGTTGAAGTGCTGGCTTCTCTGACAACAATGCAGCAGCTCTTATAGTTCTTAAATCTTAAATAAAATAAACTTAACCTCACCCTGTTTTTATTTAAATGTATCTTGAATTGACCAATCACAGCTCGTTGATGTCTGGACTCTTTGCTGTGTCTCTCTACAGACGATTGTTCGGGGGAGTTTCATCGGTCATGAGGACTACATTTCCCACGTAATCTCTGAGATGAGCCGTCTGTCCGTCACAAGTTCCAACTCTCTTCGCCGAAGCAGCCCATCGGCTCGGAAACGGGCCCGCTCTCTAGGGCGTCTGGGAGAACTGCCTGAGAACGAGACGTACCAGTACGAGGACCTCAATAAACGCGGCAACAGTGCCAAGATGAGTGGGAGCTCCACCTACTGGCAGGACAGGATCCGACAGGTCCGCAGTGAGAGCAGCAGCCCCAAACTGAATGGGTATCTGCAGAGGGCCAAGTCCACCTGCGAGGTGGGGGCTGAGGCCACGCCCCCCACACCTGTGACTGCTCAGATGACAGGTGCAACAGGTACAACAGGTGGTCTGTACGCCCGTAGTGAGGGGGCGGCGCTTAAGCAGAGGCCAAGTTCCTGTCAGTTCAACATGCCGACTGTGGAGGCTGGCAGAGCTCACCTGAGACAGAAAGCAGCTGTCAATCAACTGCCCGATCTGCTGTCCACCTCCAGAGAAACTCCCAGAAGGCCTCAATCCACCTACGACCTCAAGGTGAGACCCAGAGCCAGGATGAAGTTAAAGGTCATAGAGTGTTTCTGCAGGCAGCATATGAATCAGAACAATAAAGACATTAATAATAATTAATAAAGGACCGCTGGTATGAAGATTTATTTGTCTCCACCTGCTGGTCAAACATGGTGCTGTCTAAAGGCTTAAACTCAGGTTAAATGTTTACATTAAAGCTCACCTTTAAAACAGTGAACTAGTGATTGAATCATCTCCTGTCACCTCCAGCTGCCCTCCTCCTCATCCCCCCTCCTGCTGCCCCCGCCAAACAGCACCAGCAGTCCGCTGGTCACCGGTCGGGGTTTACCTCGTCGCTTGCTCCGCCCCTCCTCCAGCTTCAACATTGGAGCTTCTCCAAGGACACAGACACCCCTGACCCAGGATGTCACCTCCCAGAGCCGCCCCTCCCCCACAGACTCCCCAGGACTCCCACTGTCCTCCTCCCGCCTCTGCCCCTCCTCAACCCCGCAGACAGTGCCTGATGGAGGTGGAAGGGTGACTCATGAGCAGTTTAAGGAGGCGCTGCAGATGGTGGTGGACGCAGGAGACCCAAGGACCACTCTGGAGAACTTTGTGAAGATTGGGGAGGGGTCCACTGGGGTGGTGTGCATCGCCCGGGAGAGACACAGTGGGAGGCAGGTGGCGGTGAAGATGATGGACCTGAGGAAGCAGCAGCGTCGAGAGCTCCTCTTCAACGAGGTACAAGATACCACACACAATCAGTACTTCAACTTTCAGTCTTTAAGATGATAACAATCCATAATGAAAGGGATGTAGGATTTAAGCTGAAGAGGAGTCTTTCAACAGTTTGATATCAGTACCTGGTTCAGTCGTAGTTTGAACATAATCTCTTGTTTAGGATGGCGCTCACGCACTGTTAACATTCAAGGTGTTTTCAAGGTGTTGCACCAGCTAAGATACTTCCAGCGTAGGCAGAAGTAACAGCTTAAATCCTTGGCTCCTAGAAGTGCGACGTCCTCTGTAGAGTCCAGTTGTTATGGTGATGGTGTTATAAAGGTGTGATAAGTTAGAGGATATCTGTCTGAAATCTGTCTGACCACAGCGCTATGAACGGTAGCCGACAAGGTCAACCGACCTACAAAGACTGTTTCGGTTTCTTTAGGTTGTTTCGACTTACATTAAAAAAATTAGCAGCAATTTAGAGAGAGTTCCCCCTGCAGGCCTGGAGCTCCTCTGCTGAAGACTGGATTCGCAGTGTTTATGTCACTACAGAAGTTTTAGCAGCAAATTTCAGCTGTTGGATTTGTTTTGGGCATTAGCATCTGCGACTGGATTAATATTGTTTCTATAACTTGTTGCATGCTTTTCCTAGGGTAGTCGTTTCGGCAGTTTCAGGTGAGTTGCCCTTGTCAAACACCGTAGCTATGAACCCCAAATAAACAGATTTGACGGAGATTTAATGACAATAAAGAGGCTGAAAGGATGCTGAGATAACTACATCATGATGCTGTTTTGTAAGAAGTCTGAATTCATGATGTGTCCGGTCTGTCTGTGAGACAAGGCGTAAACAACTTTTAAATGATGTATTTTAAAATGGGGTTTGGTTCAAACGTTTCTGATACAGTGCAGGACATCAGGTGAAAGCTGCATAGAGTCACGTCAGCAGCCTCACCTGTCACTGTGACATCATCAACAGCCTCACCTGTCACTGTGACATCATCAACAGCCTCACCTGTCACTGTGTGTCTCAGGTGGTGATCATGAGGGACTACAGGCACCAGAACGTGGTGGAGATGTTCCGCAGCGCTTTGGTGGAGGAGGAACTCTGGGTAATAATGGAGTACCTGCAGGGCGGCGCTCTCACCCACATTGTCAGTGAAACCAGGTGAGCAGGAACGTCACATACACCTGTTTCTTTGTTTGTTCGTGTTGTTAGAGTGTGTGTGTTCACAGTGTGTGTGTGACTTGTGTTCAGGCTGAATGAAGAGCAGACAGCAACAGTGTGCGAAGGCGTCCTGCAGGCATTATCTTACCTCCATGCTCAAGGAGTCATTCACCGAGACATCAAGAGTGACTCCATCCTGCTGACACTGGACGGGAGGGTAACACACAACATACACACTCTTAATGTGCATCTTTAACATACTGTATGAGTGTTTATTTCTGCATAGCTTAGCATAAAGGCTAGCAGAGACCAGACCTGTAACTCACCGTCCAATGATCTCTTTTGTCTTCTTCTTCTTCTCCTCCTATCCTGCTGCAGATTAAACTGTCAGACTTTGGGTTCTGCGCTCAGATCAGTAAAGACATCCCAAAGAGGAAGTCTCTGGTTGGGACTCCGTACTGGATGGCTCCTGAGGTGATCTCCAAAAAGCCGTACGGGACCGAGGTAAGATCAGCCAAACCTGGACACTCTCTGCAGGAGGATGTTAAAACACATTTTCTTCAAACACGTCTCTCAGTGACAGTTTGGTTTGGTTGGTGATGATTTGAAACATTGACTGTATATGATTATGGACAGCATGTCTCCGTCTTCTTACGTTGTGTAAAGTGAAGTCTAAATATCCTCACAAGGGCGCTGACATATTGTGCTGGTGACGTAATTTGAAACCAAGACATTCAGTCCACATCAGAACAGATTCTTGTGTCTGTTTGAAACAGACACTCATGGAGTTAAATGACTCTTGTATTCATGTTCTTTCCGTTTCCTCTCACCAATCCTCCTCTACTTTGATAATCCGGAGCATACATGACGTTATACCCGCTTATATATCATCAAATAACTCATACTAACTAAACCTCTCTGAGAAATTAACGCTGTGAAGTAAAACAGCATTGTAAGAACATAATCTGGGTTTGAGTAAATTGTATCTGATGTGTATTTTTGTTTTATAATTTGACCCATCTGTTAATATGGAGGAGTCTGAGCTTATGACCTATACTGCAGCCAGTCAGCAGGGGGAGCTCTAAATGTTTTGGCTCTGACCCCAGTTAGCTGTTGCTCTGTAATTCACACAGTCTAGGTCTTCTCCCCATATGACAGTTTCCCGCTTCCTGTGTCCCCTCAGGTGGACATCTGGTCTCTGGGCATCATGGTGGTGGAGATGGTGGATGGAGAGCCGCCGTATTTCAGCGACACGCCCATCAACGCCATGAAGAAGCTGAGAGATGAAGCAGCACCGAGTGTGAAGAACATCCACAGGGTCAGAGCACACACACACACACACACACACACACACACACACACACACACACACACACACACACACACACACACACACACTGTTTCATGTCTTTATCACAAAGAGGGGCCCACGTCCAGAATATGCATTGTGGGGCCCTCCATTCTAAACATAATAATCTTAATACCATGAACTGTGACTTGATATTTAGGGGTATAAATGCTACAGTTGATGATGTCACTCTACATGTTCAGGTGTCACCGGTGTTGAAGGACTTCCTGGACTGCATGTTGACTCGTGACACGCAGCAGCGCTCCAGTGCCACCGACCTGCTGGAGCATCTGTTCTTGCTGCAGGGGGGCTCGCCCCGCTGCCTGGTGCCGCTGGTCGAGCAGCACCGCAAACGCATGTCCCTCTGCTGAACACCTGGGAGATCACCTGAGGGAAAAGACTCATATGAGACACATCAGAGACACACCTGAGTTGAATGTGAGGCTAACCTAACACATGCCTAAGGACCTGAGACTAACCTGAGACACACATGAGACTCACCTGAGATCAACCTCAGACAAACCAAAGACGTGTTAGACTTAGCTGAGACACACCTGAGATTTACTAGAAACATTTTAGACTCACCTGAGATGTACCTGAAAACACCAGAGACTCACCTGAGCTCAACCTGAGACAAACCAAATACACATGTGAGACTTACCTGAGAACGCTTAGGTAAGCTGGATTCTGACAGAGCTCATGGAGTCACATCAGGTCTTATACTTCTCCATCCAGCTGCATGTCACCTGTAAACACACCTGAGAGGAAGTGACCTTGCACATCCTGAGTTTTGTTTTGAAAGATTGTCCGATTATTCAGTTAACTTTTATGTGAAACAGACAGATCACTTTAATGTTGCATACTCGTGGACCTCCTGAACTTTAAGTGTTTGAGATTCAGCGTAGAAAATAACTCCAGAACACACCAAAGAACAGCATCTACTCTGATGATGCAGGGTCCTGATTCGTCAACACAGCTATCAATCATGATGTTATACACCCTTTTATATAATTTAATAACTTGTAAAACTTGAGTTCTCATAAAAGTGAACACTGTGGCAAAAAATCAGCATGATAAGAAATAACTATAAAGACAGAAAACATGTTAGAGAAACATTTATCTGGCGTGTATTTTTGTTTAAAAGGTTGCCCCATGTCCAAACTGTTAGCAAGGCGGGGGCGGAGCTTATCACCTATACTACAGACAGTCACCAGAGGGCGGAGCTTATAGGTTACTGTCATATCGTCCATCTTTTTATACTATCCATAGTTTTCACCCACACACACACACCTGTACTTAACTCCTTCAGAATGTGGATTCAGATGGCAGCTTTTAAAACTGAATGATTATAAACCATCATCAGATCACTGCAGTTTAAGACACAGAGATATTTAAACGTGTTGAGTTACTTTGGTGAGTCTGAAATGTGAGGCGCTATTGTAGCATTTTAGCTAACAGTAGAAACATGTTGAACACACAGTTAGACTAGAGGACAGCAGACTGATAATAAACCGTGCACACTTATTGTTCTTATCTTATTAAGTCTTCATTTTAATGATGTCAGGAATCATTCAGAGCGTAACGTGAGAGCGGGACATTAAGAAGAAGCTCTGAGATGTTGTGACTGAGTAGCATGTTGTGCTTTTATCTCGCCAATTGTTTTTTAACTGCCAATTTCCACATAGTCCGTGCACACTACTTTCTGTCAGTGCCGGCGCCCTGCCGCATTAGATCTGTTTCTAGAGCTTGAGTTCAGCCATGAGCAGCAGGTCTCACAGGTTCACAAGATCTCAGGAGAACTACAAGATCTCAGGAGAACTACAAGATCACAGGAGAACTACAAGATCTCAGGAGAACTACAAGATCTCAGGAGAACTACAAGATCTCAGGAGAACTACAAGATCTCAGGAGAACTACAAGATCTCAGGAGAACTACAAGGTCACAGGGGAACTACAAGATCTCAGGAGAACTACAAGGTCACAGGGGAACTACAAGGTCACAGGAGAACTACAAGATCACAGGGGAACTACAAGATCACAGGGGAACTGCGACATCTCAGGAAAACTACAAGATCTCAGGAGAACTACAAGATCTCAGGAGAACTACAAGATCACGTGGGAATAAAGAGAACAACATGTTCCTTTGTCTTTCTGAGGATGATTTGTTGTTCATTCGGTGCCTGTTTTGACGTAAAGTTGATAAATTGATGGAATATATGATCAGGAGTCTGTATGTTGCGTTTATTTTGAAATTGACCAGATGTAGCAAACTGCGCCGTAGTGCACGGCTCTGACAGACCGTGGCACGCACCGACTTTGTGGAAATTGACAGTAAGACTCTTGAGGAATTCTTTCTGGATGTTTGCATGTTATTGTTGTTCACTTTATTTTCCCATGATGCTCCTGTTTTCCTGTTGAACGAAGTGGATGAACTTTGAAAACTTGCACATTTTACGCTGAATGTGATTTTGCACATGATTTAATTTTATATGATTTTTATATAAAAACAGCAGATGTTAAAAAAACGGATGATAGTAATAAATATGTTTTTCAATGTTGTTTTTTACTTTTGTTGTGTGAACATAAAACATATAATAGAACCATTTTTTACAGTGGTTTGAAAAATCACTTTATGTGTAATTGGGTTTTAACTCCTGACATTTCCAGGAGGAGCTGCAAACGAAGGCTGAGGTAGACGATCTTCAAATCCTAACTGTTCTTTGTCCATGACAGCCCTGGTTTCAAATGAGCTGGATATCAAATAAAAACAATCATTGACAAGAAGAGAACACATCATGCAGTCTGTCAAAAAATATGCTATTGTCGCAAAGATTACTACCAGTGTGCGATCAACCCAAAACAATAACACAAATAAATGAGTAACTAAGTATAGGCAAAGGTAATGTGTTATATAATAAAGCAGAAGAGGTAAAAGTGTATACTAAGAGGAAATAGGTAATAAGAATGAGATTTATGTAAAACAGTATGGAGGTTCATCTTGTGGGAACGGGGGAGGGGCTCCCCTTTGCTTTTAGCTTTTTTATGTGGGGAGAGTTTACCAGCAAATAAGGGGGTCTGGTTGCTGTTGGCTAAGTGGGAGGTATAATTGGCTAATTTAACTCAGTCATCCAGAAGTCTGACATGAAGGACATTCTTGAAATAGAAAGGATTATTTTAGTAAGTGTCTATATTAAAATGAGGATTTAATGTCAAATCTAAAAGGATTTTATGCAGAGACCACCGGGATGATTACTTCATAATTTGCACATTTAGATTTTAGAGTAATCATTTGGGACTCGTTTTCTTTACTCACAAACACTTATTGTGTAATAAGGTTTGATTGTTCTGGCTGTGAGGAGGTTTAAAGCAGCTGCAGGCTGAAGGATGTTCCACATGTCTCTGTGTGACGGAGATAAACGCAGATTAAAGTCTCTCTGGTTTCTATTTGCAGAGCTGATGAGTCCACACTGTCAGAGATAAAGAGACACACACACTTCAGTTTGTCACTCACACACACTCTTCATATCAGGCGCTCAGTCACTCTCAAACCTCAGCCTGTGAAGTGGTCTCCACGTCTGCTGCTTCAGTTTATACACGGTTAAAGAACATTCATGAAGAAATGTCAGAGTGAGAGTGTGACTGTCCCTTTCCCAAGCAGAGGATTTAGAGATATGACACATTACAAACAGAGAGTTAAAGTTATGAAAGTTTTAATATAAATTAGATCAGAATAATAAACATGATCCTCTGAGCCACAAAACAAGAGGAGGGAAAACAACAAACACGATCTGTAGTGAATGAAACGATAAATGACCTTACTCTATCATCAGCCATTAAGGAGACATGAAATGTTGTGCTGGCTTCACATCAAACCAACAGGTGTTGCAGCGATGGAAGCGGGCAAGAGAACTGGTTCAGATAGAAGTGATTGTACCCGACCTAAAAAGCCTCTGCATGTTTCTAATAAGCTCCACGAGCAGAAAGCTCAAACTAGGATCAATATTGGAGATGCTTTTCTGAAGTTAAATACTAAGACTTGTTGTCATGAACTACTTCTGTCGATTTTTTGATTAAATATATTTTGATACGTTTTTACACGTGTACACTACAAACATTTAAATACCACGTGGGATCCATTTAAAGACTGTCATAATCTCTTCCTCACTTTTCCACACAACAAACTCAGATATGATGATATCTAAAACATGATCAAATTATAGAGTTTAAAATAAGTGCATAGAATCAGGTTTTGTCTTTTTAAATTAAGCATTGAGGTAGGTATCCGTAGGATAAATGACGGAGAACCTGCAGCAGCTGTGGAAGCTGAGTGGAGTCTAAATGGAGCAGCGTCCGGAGGCCCTATCAGCAGAGATAAGCAGTGAAACACTCCTTTGCCTAAAATGGACTTTAACAGCCAAAGGTCCTGAATTTGCCCTCATGCTGCTTTTACACCCCATGGCCAATTTAGTATCAGTGTTTTGTCTTTTCAACAGTTCTCTCCTAATTTGGTCCTTGGGGCGTCCTTATAAATGCTTTCCTGCTGTGAGTCTGCAGTTCTGCTTCAGATTCCCAAAGAGAAAAGACTCTTCTCAGACCGATCCCTCCGCTGCCTGCTGTGAACCTCCACCCTCCACCATGGGTGACGCTCTGATGGCCGAGTTCGGGAAGGCAGCTCCTTACCTGAGGAAGTCTGATAAGGAGCGTCTGGAGGCCCAGACCAGACTTTTTGACATTAAGATTGAATGCTTTGTAGTGGACAACAAGGTTGAATACATGAAGGGACAAGTGCAAAGCAAAGATGGAGGGATGCTGACGGTCAAGAAGGAAGATGGAACAACGGTAACCGTGAAAGACTCTGATATCCACCCACAGAACCCACCGAAATTCGATAAAATCGAAGATATGGCGATGTTCACTTTCCTCCATGAGCCCGCCGTGCTGTTTAACCTCAAAGAGCGTTATGCTGCGTGGATGATCTACACCTACTCTGGGCTTTTCTGTGTCACTGTCAACCCCTATAAGTGGCTTCCTGTCTACGATGCCGAGGTGGTGTCAGCTTACAGGGGGAAGAAGAGAACCGAGGCTCCCCCTCACATCTTCTCCATCTCCGATAACGCCTACCAGTACATGTTGACTGACAGGGAGAACCAGTCTGTCCTCATCACTGGAGAATCTGGAGCGGGGAAGACTGTGAACACCAAGAGAGTCATCCAGTACCTTGCCAGCATCGCTGCAGTCAGTGGAATCAAAAAAGACCCCAGCAAGGGGACACTGGAGGATCAAATCATCCAGGCCAACCCAGCCCTGGAGGCTTTCGGCAACGCCAAAACGCTGAGAAATGACAACTCATCACGTTTTGGAAAATTCATCCGAATTCACTTTGGTATGAGTGGCAAGCTGTCGTCTGCTGACATCGAGACATATCTACTGGAGAAGTCACGTGTCACCTTTCAGCTCAAGGCTGAGAGAAACTACCACATCTTCTACCAGATCCTGTCCAATCAGAAGCCAGAATTGCTGGACATGCTGCTGATCACTAACAACCCATATGACTACTCCTACATCTCTCAAGGAGAGGTAACAGTCGCCTCCATCAACGACTCCGAGGAGCTGATGGCCACCGACAGCGCCTTTGATGTGCTTGGCTTCACTCACGAGGAGAAGATGGGTGTCTATAAATTGACAGGCGCCATCATGCACTATGGCAACATGAGGTTCAAACAGAAGCAGCGTGAGGAGCAGGCAGAGCCAGACGGGACGGAGGCTGCAGATAAAACAGCTTACCTAATGGGGCTGAACTCTGCTGACCTCATCAAAGGGCTGTGCCATCCCAGAGTCAAGGTGGGAAATGAATATGTCACCAAAGGCCAAAGTGTGGAACAAGTCTACTACGCCCTCGGTGCTCTGGCTAAGTCAGTGTACGAGAAGATGTTCAACTGGATGGTGGTGAGAATCAACCAATCCCTGGACACAAAACAGCATCGTCAGTACTTCATAGGGGTGTTGGACATTGCTGGATTTGAGATCTTTGATTTCAACACTTTTGAGCAGCTGTGCATCAATTACACAAACGAAAAACTGCAACAGTTTTTCAACCACCACATGTTCGTTCTGGAGCAGGAAGAGTACAAAAAGGAAGGGATTGATTGGGAGTTCATTGATTTTGGGATGGACTTACAGGCTTGTATTGATCTTATTGAGAAGCCGCTTGGGATCCTGTCAATTCTAGAAGAAGAATGCATGTTTCCAAAAGCCAGTGACCAGACCTTCAAGTCCAAGCTCTATGATAATCATCTGGGAAAGAACAAGATGTTCGAGAAGCCGAGGGCTGCAAAGGGGAAAGCAGAGGCTCATTTTGCCCTGGTTCATTATGCTGGCACAGTGGACTACAACATTGGCAACTGGTTAGTCAAAAACAAAGATCCCCTGAATGAAACTGTGGTTGGTCTTTACGCGAAATCAGCCCTGAAGCTTCTGAGCATGCTGTTTTCAAGCTATTCAGCAACTGACAGCAGTGAAAAGGGCGGCAAAGGAGCAAAGAAGAAAGGTTCCTCATTTCAAACCGTGTCTGCACTTCACAGGGAAAACCTGAACAAGCTGATGAACAACCTGAAGATCACACATCCCCACTTTGTCCGCTGTCTGATTCCTAATGAGAGGAAAACTCCAGGGGTCATGGACAACTGCCTTGTGATGCACCAGCTGCGCTGTAACGGTGTCCTGGAAGGTATCAGAATCTGCAGGAAGGGTTTCCCAAACAGAGTGCTCTATGGCGACTTCAAACAACGGTACAGGATTCTGAATTCCTCTGCCATCCCCGAAGGTCAGTTCCTTGACTGCAAGAAGAGTGCAGAAAAGCTGCTGGGATCACTGGACATCGACCACACTCAGTACAAATTTGGCCACACCAAAGTCTTCTTTAAAGCTGGTCTGCTGGGGACACTGGAAGAAATGCGAGATGAGCAACTCTCTCGCATCATCACCAGGATCCAGGCTAATGCCCGAGCCATCCTGATGCGGGCCCAGTTTGCAAAGCTTGTTGAGCGCAGAGATGCCCTCATGGTCATCCAGTGGAACCTGCGCTCTTTTCTGGGCGTTAAGAACTGGCCATGGATGAAGCTCTTCTTCAAGATCAAACCCCTTCTGAAGAGTGCTGAGTCTGAGAAGGAGATGGCCAACATAAAGGATGAGTTCAACAAGCTGAAAGAAGCCCTGGAGAAATCTGAAGCAAGACGAAAGGAACTAGAAGAGAAAATAGTGTCTGTTCTCCAAGAGAAGAACGACCTGACTCTGCAGATTCAGTCTGAACAAGATACACTAACAGATGCTGAAGAACGCTGTGAGCAGCTTATAAAGAGCAAGATACAACTGGAGGCCAAGTTGAAAGAGCTGACAGAAAGAATGGAAGATGAGGAGGAGCTGAATGCAGATCTAACTGCTAAGAAACGGAAGCTAGAAGATGAATGCTCCGAGCTGAAGAAAGATATAGATGATCTGGAGCTGACTTTGGCCAAGGTGGAGAAAGAGAAACATGCCACTGAGAATAAGGTTAAAAACCTGATGGAGGAGATGGCTTCCCAGGATGAAAACATCATGAAGCTCACCAAAGAGAAGAAGTCACTGCAGGAGGCTCATCAGCAGACACTAGATGACCTTCAGAGTGAAGAAGATAAGGTCAACAGTTTGACCAAAGCCAAAACTAAGCTTGAGCAGCAGGTGGATGATCTGGAAGGCTCGTTGGAGCAAGAGAAGAAAGTCAGGATGGACCTGGAGCGCTCAAAGAGAAAGCTTGAAGGAGACCTGAAACTGAACCAGGAGAGTTTGATGGACATAGAAAACGACAAGCAGCAGCTGGAAGAAAAGTTTAAAAAAAAAGATTTTGAGATAGTCCAAATAACTTCAAGACTAGAAGATGAGCAGGTTGCGTCCATTCAGCTACAGAAGAAGCTGAAAGAAAACCAAGCGAGAATTGAGGAGCTGGAAGAGGAGTTGGATGCTGAGCGTGCAGCCCGGGCCAAAGTTGAGAAGCAGCGCTCCGATCTCTCCCGAGAGCTGGAGGACATCAGCGAGCGTCTAGAGGAGGCAGGTGGAGCCACATCCGCCCAGGTGGAGATGAATAAAAAGAGAGATGCTGAATTTCAGAAGCTGCGTAGGGAGCTGGAAGAGTCTACCCTTCACCATGAGTCCACAGCTGCCACCCTGAGGAAGAAACATGCTGACAGTGTTGCCGAACTTGGTGAACAGATTGATAACCTGCAACGTGTGAAGCAGAAGCTTGAGAAAGAAAAGAGTGAGCTGAAGCTGGAGCTGGATGATTTGTGTTCTAACATGGAGAGTGTGGTGAAGGCTAAGTCAAACATTGAGAAGATGTGCCGTTCAATGGAAGACAACATGAACGAGTACAAGAGTAAATATGAGGAATCTCAAAGAGCCATCAATGACTTGACTACCCAGAGGGCCAAGCTGCTCACTGAGAATGGTGAGTTTGGGCGTCAGCTTGAGGAGAAGGAGTGTCTGATATCACAGCTGACCAGATCGAAGACCTCGTACAATCAGCAAGTAGAAGATCTACGCAGACAGCTGGAGGAAGAAGTCAAAGCTAAGAATGCCCTCGCCCATGCTGTGCAATCTGCTCGTCATGACTGTGATCTGCTTCGAGAGCAGTTTGAAGAGGAACAGGAGGCCAAGGCTGAGCTGCAGAGAGCTCTGTCCAAATCCAACACTGAGGTTTCGGCATGGAGGACAAAATATGAAACGGATGGAATCCAGAGAACAGAGGAGCTGGAAGAAGCAAAGAAGAAGCTTGTTCAAAGACTGCAGGAGGCCGAAGAGGCCATTGAGGCTGTGAATGCAAAGTGTTCATCACTTGAGAAAACAAAGCATCGCCTCCAGAATGAGATTGAGGACCTGATGCTGGACCTTGAAAGATCCAATGCAGCGTCTGCAGCACTGGACAAAAAGCAAAGGGCCTTCGACAAAGTCATGGCAGAGTGGAAGCAAAAGTTTGAGGAGTCACAGTGTGAGCTGGAGGGCTCTCAAAAAGAAGCCAGGTCTTTAAGCACTGAACTCTTCAAACTGAGGAATGCCTACGAGGAGTCCCTGGATCAACTTGAGACGATGAAAAGAGAAAACAAGAACCTCCAGGAGGAGATCTCTGACCTCACTGACCAGCTGGGGGAGGGCGGGAGGAGTGCTCATGAACTGGAGAAGATTCGTAAGCAGCTCGAGCAAGAAAAGGCTGAGCTCCAATCAGCACTGGAGGAGGCAGAAGGATCTCTTGAGCATGAAGAAAGCAAGATCCTGCGTGCCCAGCTGGAATTCAACCAAGTAAAAGCTGACATGGAGCGCAAGGTGGCTGAGAAAGATGAGGAAATGGAACAGGCCAAGAGGAACTACCAACGCATGCTTGAGTCTCTTCAGTCCTCTCTGGAATCTGAAACCAGGAGTCGAAATGAGGCAATGAGAGTCAAGAAGAAGATGGAAGGTGACCTCAATGAGATGGAGATCCAGCTCAGCCAAGCTAACAGGCAGGCAGCTGATGCCCAGAAACAGCTGAAGACGCTCCAGGCATTCCTAAAGGACTCACAGCTTCAGCTCGATGATGCACAGCATGGCAACGATGACCTGAGAGAGAACATCGCTCTCCTGGAACGCCGACACAACCTGATCCAGGCTGAGCTGGAGGAAGTGAGGGCAGCCCTAGAGCAGACTGAAAGAAGCCGCAAACTGGCTGAACAGGAGCTCACCGATGCCACAGAGCGCATGCAACTCCTGCACTCCCAGAACACCAGCCTGATCAACAGCAAGAAGAAGCATGAAGCAGACCTCCTGCACTTGCAGACTGAGATGGAAGAGGCCATCCATGAGAACCGCAATGCAGAGGAGAAGGCGAAGAAAGCCATCACAGATGCAGCCATGATGGCCGAGGAGCTGAAGAAGGAGCAAGACACCAGCGCCCATTTGGAGCGTATGAAGAAGAACATGGAGCAGACCATCAAAGACCTGCAGCACCGTCTAGACGAGGCTGAGCAGATCGCCATGAAAGGTGGCAAGAAGCAGCTCCAGAAACTGGAGGCTCGCATCAAAGAGCTAGAGAACGAGCTGGAGGCAGAACAAAAGAGAGGAACCGAGTCCATCAAGGGTGTCCGCAAGTATGAACGCCGCATCAAGGAGCTCACCTACCAGACCGAAGAAGACCGCAAGAACATGGCCCGCATCCAGGACCTGGTGGACAAGCTGCAGCTGAAGGTCAAGTCCTACAAACGTGCAGCAGAGGAGGCCGAGGAGGCGGCCAACGGCAACATGGCCAAACTCCGCAAACTGCAGCACGAGCTTGAGGAGGCAGAAGAGAGGGCTGACATCGCTGAGTCACAGGTGAACAAGATGAGGGCGAAGACCAGAGACGGATCTTCTAAGAAGGGCCTGGATGAGTGAGGAGATCCTGCAGTCAGCATGACAGGTGAGTAGAACCATGTACCCTGCCCGACACGAAACACCACGACAGTCGCTGATCTGATGAAGGTTTCAAAATGTTTAAAGGTCCTGAAACCTAAACTAATCATAAAGAATCAAAAGTTAACCTGGAAACAGGAAAGTGGACCCTTAATTAAGATGTTTTTAGCGTCAATCTTGTTAATGTTTGTGTTTGGTACATCCAGTGAACTTAACTTCATTCATAAGTTTATTCAGCCCGAAGAGAAATGTTTAAATTCAATACTTAATAAGTGTTTATGTTTTGATTTACAGGCGTTCCTGGTCCTCGGTGGCTGGAGGGATGCAGAGAAAAGCTGAAACAGTTTTTCTTTTACTTTTAGAGAAATGGATTTTGTTGTAGTTGAAGAAGTGTTAAAGGAGCAAAATGTAACTCTGACACCTAGTGTTTAAAATGGGTACTGCAGTCTAAATTCTAAACATTATAGAGCTGTCTCCCCCCCCCCCCCCCCTCTCTAGAGTGGATGCTCACGCAGGTCACCATGTGGTGGACACTGAAGCTTCAGTGTTTATCCAGCTCTGCATCGGTCTGTAAACCTTTCTGCGTTCTAACCTCTCTCCATTTTTCAAAAGCATCTCCAATATTGATCCTAGTTTGAGCACGTTTCTGCTCGTGGAGCTTATTAGAAACATGCAGAGGCTTTTTAGGTCGGGTACAATCACTTCTATCTGAACCAGTTCTCTTGCCCGCTTCCATCGCTGCAACACCTGTTGGTTTGACCTGATAACTGCTCTCATATCTGGCAAACCGAGGGGCGTCCAAAACGGCCGTGTGGGGGTGCCTTAAAACCGCCTACCTTCTCTGGTCCAAACAAATCCAGACCATTCAGGACCAGAATCTAAAGTTAGAAGGAGGACATACTGGCTGCTGCATTGTTGTCAGAGAAGCCAGCACTTCAACACAGCATGTTTCCTTAATGTCTGATCATAGAGGAAGCTCACTTTATCATTTCACTCTCTACACAGCTCACTGATTGGACCTTTAATCATTTTAATTGTCGTCACTTTCAGATTAGTGGTAACAGAATTCACTCAAATCATCACCAAACAGTATTTCCTTTAGTGTCACTTTGTCCTCTGAGCTCTGTCACACTTATAAAACCTTTTTTTAATCATTCCTCTCATGTTTGCCAGTCCTGACATTTTTTAATGATCCTGGAAAACCCTGGAAAGTTTGGACCTTGTAACCACTCGTCTTGTTTAACCTGTAGTTACGTTCGTTTCAGATTGTTTTTGACTGACTCTCATTTTTCTGACTCAACTAAACGTCACGTTGTGTTTGTGATTATTCTGAAGATGACGATGGACGTTCAACAGTCTGAGCACAAACATGAGAATAAAAACGACATAATATTGTCTTTCAATAAATCACGTGTGATCACTCTGATTGGCTGCTTCTGTTTGTTTTGATGGGGAAAAAACTGAACTTTGATTGGTCCTCAAATGATCTGAAGATTAACTCTTTAATAAAATATCAACATGTTGAAACAATCATTTTTTAAATCATCACAATAAAACTGCACATCTCTCAACTTTTTATTTATCCATTAATTAAATCAATTGAATATTTATGAACCTGTAGTGTCACTGAAAAAGATCATCAACCACAATGAGGTCAGATTATGTTTTTATGCTTTGAAGGTTTTTCAAAATAAAGGTCATCAGTCGGCATGTCGTGTTTAACTTTTGTTTTGTCGTACACATCAAGTTAAAATGTGACAAACATGAACGTGCTGCTAGTATAGGAGGTTTAGAGAACAGCCCCGCCTCTCTCTACCTCCCTCTGCTGTGCTCTCCAGGTGCTGCTCCTCAGCCGCTGTGCACGTAATGAGCTCACCAGCTGCAATTTACCAATCAAGACCCACATTATGAAGAGCAGGAGGGAGGAGAGAGCAGCTTCCAGGAAGCCTTCCTGCTGGAGTTAGTGGAGGAGAGGAGCAGGGGCTGCTGAGAGGAGGTCAGCCTGATGAGAGGACGGGACGACGGCTGGAAGTCAATATTATTAATACATTAGTTTCAATGCAGGACCCACATCAGAGCCGTGTGTGTGTGTGTGTGTGTGTGTGTGTGTGTGTGTGTGTGTGTGTGTGTGTATGTGTGTGTGTGTGTGTGTGTGTGTGTGAGAGGGATTAGTACAGGCTGGGATGGGTGGGTGTTTGAAACAGTCTGAAGGGTATAAACTGCTTAATATCGTGGAGCTTTTTGCTCTGATGGACCGTTTTCTGTTCCTGACCCGAGTGAGCAGCATGCAGGACCCATGGAGCTGGACCGGGGGCCCAGGGGAGCGCAGGAGAGCAGCCTCGTACACGGGGGAGCGGAGAGCCAGGCTGGAGACCAGAGCCAACAAGAAGTGGGTCAGATTGGTTACCGTGCTGGTCTACGTTCTTACTGTGTCTCTGGCTGCCGCCGTTCTGGTTCTGTACTACAGTCTGATCTGGAAACCCACAGCTGGACCTGGACTGACCCGAACTGGGGCAAAAACAGAGACCAGGGAACCGGGAGTCTCGACATCCAGGATGAAGACAAGTGAAACTGCGTCAGGTGAAAATAATCATTCAATGTGTTTACATTAAAGAGCTGATTTACTGAGTCAGAGCGACTCAAACTTTTAGAACGTTAACATGTTCGTGAAATCATACGAAGTTACATTTATCAAAGTCAGAGTAAGGGCTCAGATATACTCGCTTTGATCCACGTGCCCGCATAGACCACAAGACGGATGTCTGAACACGGACAGAGTTCAAGAAGCAGACGAGGAGACCGTTCAGGTTCTTTTGTACCAAAATACAGAGCTGTGAAGTCGTCCATGTTTTCACCAGTTCGCTGCTCGCTAATGTGTTCGTTGATAGTTTGGTTTGTGACGTAACAAGTTTACAGTAACGAGCTGGAAGGAGGCATATCGCCACCTACTGAAGAGGAGTCAGAACACATCTGTTAATAAGGGCGCACTTACACTAGTTCATCCGTACGGTGACCCGGCACGTTTGACCTTCAAAGTCCGTGAGTGCTCTGTTGTGTGCTCAAGCTCCGTACACGTCTTCGGCTCTGGCACGGTAGGAAGAGGTGCACACGGCACAGTGACTCATGCACGAGAACAACGCGACCTCGACCTCTGCCTAAACAGTTAACATAAGCCCCGCCTCTTGACAAGGCAAATCGAGTCCTAAAAGAATGAAACTGAAAACCTTTAAATGAATCTATATTGTGTAACTTTTTAAAGATTTATAATCAGGAACATCTGATGATGTAAGCACTTACAGTAGATGTGATTGGTGGAGACTGGATCCTCTTCCTGAATATCACTGACACTAAACTGTTGATGTCAACACCTGTAGACTCGGATGGCCCGCGCTCACAGGATCCCTCCAGCGGACTGACTGACGCCCCTCAGGCTGGACTCAGCTCCTCCTCCCCGACCCCGAGCTCCTCCGAGCCCCCCCGCTGTGACCGCGGATGATCCGTCCAACCTGCCCACACACCGAGCCAGGTGCCGGGAGGTGGAAAGAGAGGGATCGTCCAGATAATCTTTGCTCATTGGTTAATCACTGAGCAGTGGAAAAATAAGTCTTTTTAGTTTAAGTTGAACGTATGACACATTTTTAATCCCGTGTTTGAAATTCCGTTGTTTTGCATTTAAAAATAAAAACAGTTAGGCTTTTATTTGTTTGTCCTGTCCTAAACTTGCTGTGTGCTTTTATTTTGATAGTCAGACTACACAGTACTGTCCAACGTAGTATGCAGCACATACTGTATACTACATTAGACAGTAGACTGTAGGAGGAGGATGAACTAGTTACTGCTGACAGCTCCAGTTTGGAGAGTTCAGATGTTCTCCTCTCCGTCACGTTCATGTGCGACCCCGACCCTCTCGGCTGACCTTTGATTCATCGATGGACGACTTTAATCAGGAAGCTGCACAGGTCGGTCCATCAGCTGATTAATGTTTCCGGGTGATTTCACCGTTTTAATCCCAGAATCCTCTCTGGCTCTGAGTTTTATTTTTAACCCAACAGGAAACCTGCGTCCTTGTTAACAGAACTGCCGGCTCCTGATTGGACGGATGTGTAACGCCTGGTTTGGTAAATAATCTGTTTGTTAGTGACTCTGAATGTTGACACTCAGTGTTAAAGAGTGTCATGAATGAGGTTTGATCACTCGATAAAAAATATTCAACATACTTCAAATGTGCCGAGCTCTGAGTTTGTTTTATTGGAGGAGGGCGAGGAGCTGTGCAGGAAACTGACGAGGAGGCGAGGAGCTGTGCAGGAAACTGACGAGGAGGCGAGGAGCTGTGCAGGAAACTGACGAGGAGGCGAGGAGCTGTGCAGGAAACTGACGAGGAGGCGAGGAGCGAGGCGAGGAGCTGTGCAGGAAACTGACGAGGAGGCGAGGAGCGAGGTGAGGAGCTGTGCAGGAAACTGACGAGGAGGCGAGGAGCTGTGCAGGAAACTGACGAGGAGGCGAGGAGCGAGGCGAGGAGCTGTGCAGGAAACTGACGAGGAGGCGAGGAGCGAGGCGAGGAGCTGTGCAGGAAACTGACGAGGAGGCGAGGAGCTGTGCAGGAAACTGACGAGGAGGCGAGGAGCGAGGCGAGGAGCTGTGCAGGAAACTGATGAGGAGGCGAGGAGCGAGGCGAGGAGCTGTGCAGGAAACTGATGAGGAGGCGAGGAGCGAGGCGAGGAGCTGTGCAGGAAACTGATGAATACACCTGATCTCATCCTCACACCTGAGCGTCCTTTAACATCTTCAGTGACTCTGATGTCATTTAAACAGCTTCTACAGATTCAATAACTCCGATCATCAGTCACTGGGTTTGTTCATGGATCATATTTGAGTCTGTAGTTCACAGTTCATCCTACAGCTCCCCCGTGTGGACAAACTGTGAACTACATCGTCATTGCACACAGAACATTCAAATAATACAGACCTACATCAACTCTGAAATCAGCTGTTAAATTCATCCTTACTGAGTTCACAGCCACGCTCAGGTGAGGAACAGGTAGGAGGGATTTAAAAACATCTGCAGACGGATATTCAGATTTGAACCCATTCAGACCGGATGAGACGTCTACGTGGCATAAGGCCATGAACATGAGAGCAGAGGACATTTTCATTTACAGTTACAGCTTTCAATGTTTTAATGTCTCTATCTGATACAGAGACAAAGATACACTTTGAAAACCCTCAGGTTCTGGGAGGTTGATTTCAAACGTTACTTAGGTTTTAGAGGGCGTTTTTTTAGGCGTCCTTTGGTCTGAATGGGTTAAATCTCAGTGGAGTTCTTGAAGGAGAGAAAAGTAAAGACGTAGATGTCCAAACACACGCAGGTCGATATGAAGCGAACAAACCGTGTCAGACGTTTGTTTCAGTCACTCCGTTTATTTCATTGAGAGTTGATTCGAAGAGATCAGATCGTTGAAAACTTCACAAACTGAACATCAGAGAGAAAAACCAGCCGAACACACGAGGACCAACATCAGAGCACAGACGGACCAATCAGAATCCCTCGCCAACAGGTGAGGCGTTACAGAGAACATCAGGAAGATTCAGTATCAGTAACCGTTTAAAGGTTTTACACAAACTTCATGAGAATATTTCAGGAACCCGACGCCTCGTCCACAAAGGCGTGTGTTTTTTTAAACGCGTCTTTTTCTGTGTTTTGATCTTTCCTACGCAAAAACTCTCCGTTAGTAAAACTCCTCTCAGGGTGAAGATGTTCACAAACTCTGTTGAAGAGTCGACGGGGAAAACAGAGTTTTGTTCTTGTAACGTCACGCTGTGCGCCGGTTTCTCCTCCGTGTGACGTCATCGTGCGACGCTGTCACTTTAGTTTCATGAGATTAGTGCGATGACAGACGTAAACAAACTAGCGCTGGTGCTAACGTTGCTAACTGGACTTTTTACATGCTCACACATACACACACAGTTACTCTCCATCATGTTGACGAGCAGAGACGCCTGATTGGACGGAGGTCACTGCTGCTTCAGACCACACAAACCCCGCCCCCAACATCAGCCGTTTAGGATGAGACCCGGTCAGTAAAAATACCCGCCTACGTGTGGACTCGGCCTGACCAGTGCAGCAAACAGAATGAAGACCTGTCAGTGTGTTTTTATCTACGGGGCCCCAGGGGTTCAAAAGTCTAAACCAGCTCACTTCAGTCCTGGTTTTTCTTAGTTAAACTGGACTGGATTCATCTGATCCAGATTCAGACTCTTAAATTCACCAAATCTGGATTTCGGTCGAGGTCGCAGAAATATTTAAGTTCCTGAATAAAGTCTGTCCAGCTCAGACTAAACCTGTGACTGAATAAAACCATGAAGAACGCCCGATAACATCCTCATCTGACCTGTGATTGTCGAAACACGTAACGGTTGGAGAGAAGCCTCACCACCCTTTAACAGACCCACTTTAAAAACTGGAACCATGGTGAGGGCTGGACCTGGATGATGTTGGTTCTGATTTATCGGTCTTTGGTCTGAACCAGTTCCAAAAGGTTTGAGAGAAGTTCAAAGTGTTCCTGAAACATGTCGTGGTCTGAAGCTGGTTGGAACTGGTCGTAGACGGCTGTGGTTTGGAACAGGTTTACAAAGGTCTACTAACTGATTCACTTCTAAAAGGGGTTTTGAACCACTCTTCGTGAACCTTAAACTGGTTTCTGCAAGTTCTGAAATGGTTGAACATTGGTTTGAACTGGTTGTGAACTTGCTCAGATCAGTTTGACTTGTTTTAATCTGGGCTAAATCTGTGATTGTGAAATGTTTGGGTCTTTCTTGGAGAAGGCTAACGACTGCAGTCAAACAACTTCACACGACTCATAAGGCAAAATAACAAGTCATATATTGACCTCTCTTCTTCAGACACAAGGCGTGGGAAGTTCTCAAACCAAAGTTGGTAAACCTGGGGTGTTTTGTCTTGCAGGAGCCCGGTCATAATATTCTCTCTGCTGTTGGGCAAGATTGGTATCAAAGATGAAGAAGGCAACAGACTCCGTTGTAGTCAAGTAAACTTTGATTCGACACTTCCTGTTTGTACCTGAACCTTGTGCTGGTTCCAGTTATCTGACCCTTTCTAGTGTTGTGCTGTTCAACTTTTTTCACAACCTGACGTTTAAGTATTCACTTTGAAACAGGGGGGGTGTGGACTCACACCTGTCCATCCCCCAGCATGCATCTCTGTGAAGAAGCAATGGAAGAAGAGGACAAAGGACGCAGTGCTGCTGGCGTGCACCGACCGTCACAGTAAAGGCACCGATCACAGAGCACGTTGGACGGTGAATGTAAAGCTGACTGAATAACTACAGAAAAGAATCAGACCCAGAGTTCAGTCCTTTACAGCCACTGTGCTCCCTAATAGAACCTGACTCAGCCAACGTGTGGCGTGTTCAGAGAAACGAGTTGACATCAGAGCTCAGACATCGTGACTCAAATCGAGAGACCTGACAGTTCACATAGAAACTAAACGTTGGTGTCTTCTCATAGGTACAGCTTTTGACTTGAATCACGAGAGAGTGAACAGTTGTTTAAACTTCAGCATGTTAGTCACTGACTCTAAAGCTCCTCCCTCTGATGGTGACATCATTAAACAAACAGGAGCCACAGATACACAATGATTGTTTAGACACGCAAGTTTCCATTTCTTTCACTGCCGGTCTTGATGTGCGTTCACACTGAGAGCAACACAACTTCCAACCCAACAAGTGGAGGCGATGGTCGGAGTCTTCTCGACAGGCCTGATGACGAGCCGTAAAACACAAAGTGAAAAGTCTGATAGATCCAGCCAGTTGGACTGTGGTGCATTCAAGTGCAAAAACGATTTGTCGATTCACAGATTACTGGTTCTACAACCAGACATGAATTATCTCAAACTTGTCGAATGTGACGATCTGTCCACGTGTTTCGTCTCAGTGTAAGTCTGATTTGTTGAGTAACGATTGTCACCTCTTACTGAGCTATGTTTGAACATCATGTACTCGATAAAACCCAGGCTTCTTTACGTCTCGTTAGCTCTTTAGCTGGTTAGCTTTGATAGGTGTCTACTTCCGGCGGTGGTTATGGACGGTTAGCTAAGGTTAAGTGGTTGATTCCTCGACTTTGTGACGGTTTCATCAACAGAACATTCTCTAAAGTGTTTTTCAAAATGAAAGCTGCAGATTGTTACACAGAACAAACGACTTCCTGCCCTGTTGCTCGCAGTGTGAACGCCTCTTTAGGTTATGCATATATTTAAAAGTGCAGATTCAAAGTTGTCTTTTTGGTGTTTAAGTGCATACATTTGTTCTCACATTTATGGCTTTTAGTAACAAACTGGTATAAATGCAGAAGACGGTTCTGATTGTCCCTATAGTCTCTTGGTGTGTTTGGAGTTATAATGACTCCTCATGTCTTTACGGAGGCGGAACTTCTCTCCACAGACGCCGCAGATGTACAGGTGAACGTCCATGTGTTTCTCCAGCTGTTCTCCTCCTGGAAAGATCTGGAAGCACACCTGGCAGATGGTTTCCCCGGCCGACAGGTGGGAGATCATGTGTCTGACGTGGTCGTGTTTGAGGAAGGTTCCCTGGTCGCACACCGGGCACACGTAGCGTGCCATGCCTTTGTGCATGTCGGTGTGCAGCCTGAGCTGGCGCTCCCGCAGGAACTGCTTCCCGCAGGTCTGACAGCTGAACTGCTTCTCCTTGGTGTGGACAGTGTAGTGCTCCCTCAGGTGGCAGCGCTGATAGAAGCCTTTGCCGCAGATGCTGCAGAAGTGTTTGCGACGATGATCCTGTTCAGTGCCCTCCTCCAGCAGCACGGGGCGGAACAGCTCCTGGTCATGGCAGGACAAGGCGTGCTCCAGCGCTACACTCTCACTCTGAAATAGCAGACCACAGTGAGAGCAGGCCAGGTCAGCTGCCTCCAGCAAGCCCTCGTCCATGCCCTGGGGCTCCTCAAGGAGAGACACCTCGTCCTCCCCATTTGAGTCCGACTCCCTACCTTGGGACTCACCGCAGTGCTCTGCGTGCTCCTGCAGCTGGCGGCCTTTGATCAGCACCTGGCCACACCTCCCACAGGCACATATATGGCCCATGTGGTTGGACAGGTAGTGGGCCGACTTGTCCTCCTCTGTCAACAGATCACCACACAGCTCACAGGGGGTGGAGTCTGGGTCCTGCTTCTCCTCTTTGACCTTACGAAGCTTTGTGGGGATTCCCAAATCTTCACTGCTAGACATGTGGCCTTCAAAAGGATCACTGCTGTTATCCACACCTGACACACTGGGCTCTGGTTCACGCACAACACTCATTTTTGCCCTCAGTAGGTCCCGGTCACCCACACGGACCATCTCTATCTCAGGAAATACACTTTCTTCTGGTTCTGTCTTGATGGAGACACTCCGGGTCGACCCAGGTTCGCCGTCTGTACCAGCCGCCACCGACCTGATGGTGAGATCAGAGTCAACCTTGACCCCAGGCCAGTCGTCCTCACCTTTACAGATGGCCCTGTGCTCTTCTAAGCTTTCTGAGGTGGAGCTCTCTGCTTTACTGGAGTCATTATCACCATCTACATTACCTCTGGGTGGATTAAAGGCTTTCCTGTTGGTGCAGGTCAGGATGTGTTCGATTAAAAGCTTCTCGCAGCTGAAGACGAAGCCGCAGTCATCGCAGGTGTAGGTGCGTCCAAAACGTGGACGGTCTTTGAGTGCTGAACCTCTGGCACTGGACCTCTTTCTTAAATCACAAGGCTGCTCCACTGCTCCATCAACCACAGGTGGTGCCACGATCAGAGGAGTGTTCACCACCTCCTCTGCCACCACTGGTCTGCTGACGGTCACTGGAACTGCTGGACGTGCAGCAGAGCTGTTCACAGCTTTTGGTAAACGCTCCACCTCTGGGGCAGGGGGCCTCTGCTTCTCATACATGCGAACTCCGAACATCATTTTCCCACCAGCTGGTCCTGTGGAGGAACTGGACGAGGAGGACGAGGAGGCAGAGGCGGAGGCAGAGGAGGACGGGGTGAGGTTGGAGCTTCTGATGTCCCTGAGATCCTCCAGTGAGTCAGGGATGTAGTACATCTGCAGGTACGCCATGGATGCCTTGAGCTCCTCAAACTCGTAGCTCCCGACAACAATCCGCCCGAGGTACATAAGTTGCAGGATGAGGTCAAAGCACTCGGCGCTGATCTGCATGTTGCTGAGATCCAGACGGCCCGCCCCCTGCTGGTCCCGGATGAACATCATCCTGAAGTAGGAGCTGCAGGCCGCCAGGACGGCCTTGTGCGCCCTGAAGTAGATGTCTCCAATGGCAATGAGGCAGTCGCACAAGAAGCCCCACTCCCGCTGGTTGTTGAGCTGCTGGAGGACGTGATCGCTGTGGCTCGGCCTTGCCATCGCCCTGCAGAACACAGAGGAAGAAATTAAAGGGCTGCATTCTTTCTGCTGTGAGGTTTCTCTGTGGTCGTCTTTTAATGCCTTGTAGAGTCTTTCGTAATGTTTGTCTGATGTTGCTCAGCGAGGCAGAGAAGAACTCAGTCCTGCTGTGACTCATCAGATCTAATGTGAAAAATCATGAGATCTGACTGTAGTCATTCATCTCCTTTTAATCAGAAGACTTCTCCCTGAGACCGGATCACGCCACACTTCTGCATACTTTAGAAGATTTTCACACTGGATTCATAAGTGGGGGCTAGATATTATACACTGAAAATTCACATTCTTAGCAGGGATCAATGGAGGTTTTAGTTTATATCCACATTATCACTCTGGATGCTGAACTTAGAAACAATCTAGATACATTCAGTTACTCTTGAAGTGTTTTCAGACCTGGAATTTGTAGCTTTACTTTCTTTATCTGTGTTCAGAAGTTTATAACAAAACCTTCAGTTCCTCCAGTGTCCACTAGAGTCTGTCTCCTGCAGTGAGTCAGTCCTCATAGAGCCCCATGTTAAAATGTCCAACCTTACAGCTGCAGTTCCTCCAGTGTCCACTAGAGTCTGTCTCCTGCAGTGAGTCAGTACCCATAGAGCCCCATGTTAAAATGTCCAACTTTACAGCTGCAGTTCCTCCAGTGTCCACTAGAGTCTGTCTCCTGCAGTGAGTCAGTCCTCATAGAGCCCCATGTTAAAATGTCCAACTTTACAGCTGCAGTTCCTCCAGTGTCCACTAGAGTCTGTCTCCTGCAGTGAGTCAGTCCCCATAGAGCCCCATGTTAAAATGTCCAACTTTACAGCTGCAGTTCCTCCAGTGTCCACTAGAGTCTGTCTCCTGCAGTGAGTCAGTCCTCATAGAGCCCCATGTTAAAATGTCCAACTTTACAGCTGCAGTTCCTCCAGTGTCCACTAGAGTCTGTCTCCTGCAGTGAGTCAGTCCCCATAGAGCCCCATGTTAAAATGTCCAACTTTACAGCTGCAGTTCCTCCAGTGTCCACTAGAGTCTGTCTCCTGCAGTGAGTCAGTCCCCATAGAGCCCCATGTTAAAATGTCCAACTTTACAGCTGCAGTTCCTCCAGTGTCCACTAGAGTCTGTCTCCAGCAGTGAGTCAGTCCTCATAGAGCCCCATGTTAAAATGTCCAACTTTACAGCTGCAGTTCCTCCAGTGTCCACTAGAGTCTGTCTCCTGCAGTGAGTCAGTCCCCATAGAGCCCCATGTTAAAATGTCCAACTTTACAGCTGCAGTTCCTCCAGTGTCCACTAGAGTCTGTCTCCTGCAGTGAGTCAGTCCTCATAGAGCCCCATGTTAAAATGTCCAACTTTACAGCTGCAGTTCCTCCAGTGTCCACTAGAGTCTGTCTCCTGCAGTGAGTCAGTCCTCATAGAGCTCCATGTTAAAATAAACATGTTTACAGTCTGGTATAAAAACAGTTTGGGTCTCTAGAGCTCATTTCTCTCTTCAACTGTACGGGCTGAATGTTTATACAACTCACCCGTTTACATTATATTAAGGCTCAAAGTGATGTAGAATTAGGGGGCGTGGCCTCTTTGAGTGACAGGTGAGAGCTGCTAGGTGTCCCCTCAGCTAGTTCAGTCCCTGACCTTTAACCTCTGGGTCATGTTTGTGCTGTTGGAGCCTTTTAAAGATTTGTTCCTGTAAATATCAGACTAATAATCAGTCTCTCTGTGATCTTTATTGGACTAACAGACCGTCCAACAAGTCTGAGCTCCACTTTTTACAACCAGTCACATTAGAACTTTATTTATTTACATGTTAGCAACAATTAGCAGCTAATCAGAGACGAAAAAAAACCCTGTTTCCACCAATTAGTCCAATTTGATTCATACCATACCAGGGATCTCATTTATAACCGTTACGTACGCACAAACGCGGCCTGAAGCTGGCGTACGCCATTTCCCACAAAGTTAGTGATCTATAAAACAAACTGTGAGCCAGGCGGTCACCTGTAAACTGTGGACAGTGTGCAGCCTGACTCCAGCAGGTGTCTGACTTCTAGCTCTGCTGCTGTATAGAACAGGAAACAATAGAACTCACATGTTCATGATATATCAACGTTTACATTAAGGTGACATCTCTGTCACTGTGAGTTTTACTGTCCCTGACATCTCAGGTCATCGCTCGCCCCCGCGGGCATGCGGGACAGTCACGCATTCACAGGCTGCCAGTCACGGAGTAAACCTGAGTTTACCGGACAGAGAGCCGTGAGGGGCCCAGACTGTGAACACCGAGGACCGAGACGGTGTTCAGGCAGAAAGAAGGGAGAGGCCGCCCGCACTGTGCAGCTAAAATGGAGAGGAGAGGTTAGCTTAGTGAAGCTAACAGCGGTTAGCATGGATGAGCCCGGGAATCACTTTCAAAATAAATAAGTACAACACCAAAGGATGTTTAACAGGCGTGAACAATTTTACAATATATATTAACAATGACAGAGACAGAATTTAGCTCCAGTGTTGCAAGAATTATGAAACAAATACGGTAACTTTGAACATGTGAAGTTCATGGGAAGACAGCTCCGAGGCGAAGACCATTATTGTGAAATGCCACACCGGATGTAGTCGTTAAAATGCTTTGACCTTTACGTTGATAGTGATCGCTCCCGCAAACAGTCCCGCCACCCCCGCACTACCACCCGCACTCAGCTAGCATCGACAGCAGCAGGCCGCGGGGAGTTCTGTCAGCTCTCCCCACCAGACTGCTCTCTAGGCTGGGCAGAAGCCCGAGGACTCACCGTGGGTCCCGGAGGCCGGCGGAGGATCTGCTGCTGGCGGCGGCGGGTGTGTGGATGTCCCCGAAGTGTGGAGTTCTCCTCTGCGGGAGGTTTGTTGTGTTCGGGCGGAGAGTTGAGACGAGGAGAAGCCTTTACTTCTTCTTCTTCTGCTTCTTCTCCTGGAGGATGAAAGAACTTCCGCACAGTCCGCTGCGCCGTTAAGATGCACACAGTGAACACGACAACATCAAAGACTTCCGGTTAACGTGCTTGACTTCAAAATAAATTCTCAAGCTCAAAAGAGTCCCTCAAAGCTGTCTTTTGGTTCACCTTCTCTCTTTCTATCTTGTTCTAAATGTATCTCAATAATTAAATGAACATTAAAAGAAAAGATATTGGAGGAACCATTTTTCATGAGGGTTTTAAATCTTCAAAAGGACCAACCAGTGAGATGATAAAGTGAGCTTACTCTATGATCAGACATTAAGGAAACATGCTATGTTGAAGTGCTGGCTTCTCTGACAACAATGCAGCAGCCAGTATGTCCTCCTTCTAACTTTAGATTCTGGTCCTGAATGGTCTGGATTTGTTTGGACCAGAGAAGGTAGGCGGTTTTAAGGCACCCCCACACGGCCGTTTTGGACGCCCCTCGGTTTGCCAGATATGAGAGCAGTTATCAGGTCAAACCAACAGGTGTTGCAGCGATGGAAGCGGGCAAGAGAACTGGTTCAGATAGAAGTGATTGTACCCGACCTAAAAAGCCTCTGCATGTTTCTAATAAGCTCCACGAGCAGAAACGTGCTCAAACTAGGATCAATATTGGAGATGCTTTTGAAAAATGGAGAGAGGTTAGAACGCAGAAAGGTTTACAGACCGATGCAGAGCTGGCTAAACACTGAAGCTTCAGTGTCCACCACATGGTGACCTGCGTGAGCATCCACTCTAGAGAGGGGGGGGGGGGGGGGAGACAGCTCTCTGTAATGTTTAGAATTTAGACTGCAGTACCCATTTTAAACACTAGGGGTCAGAGCTACATATGGCTCCTTTAAGTTTGGGACGATGTGTAAAAATGTAAATAAAACAGATCGTGATGTAAACATGTAAACCTTATATTTAATAAAGATGACATATCAAATGTTCAGTCAAAGAAAAGTTGTTGTTTGGAAAATGTAATTCCCTTTTAGAATTTAAAGTCAGCAACATGTTTTTAAAGAAGGTGGGACAGGGTTAGGGGTTAGGGGTTAGGGTTAGGGGTTAGGGTTAGGGGTTAGGGTTAGGGGTTAGGGTTAGGGGTTAGGGTTAGGGGTTAGGGTTAGGGGTTAGGGGTTAGGGGTTAGGGGTTAGGGGTTAGGGTTAGGGTTAGGGGTTAGGGTTAGGGGTTAGGGTTAGGGTTAGGGGTTAGGGTTAGGGGTTAGGGGTTAGGGTTAGGGGTTAGGGGTTAGGGTTAGGGGTTAGGGGTTAGGGTATGTTTACCGCTCTGTAGCTCACTTGTAATGTTCCTCAAAGATAACAATAGTTTCAACGTGTGATGTTTGTCTTTGTTCCCTGTCTGATGTTTTCAGGGTCCTCACATTCTGTTTTCTATTATTCTACACCCAGTGACCTGATCCTGTCTGAGCAGTGAGGGGCCGGTTTGACTTTTTATACTTGAACTTTACTAACTAACGTTTAGTGTTTCAGTTTGAGAGCACACAGCGGTAGGAATCCGTTCACATAATGTTTAAAGGTGGGTAAACACCGGAGGAGGAGGCTCGCTTCATTCTGTCTGACTTGATCAGGGTGAGTCAGGGACGCGCGTGCCTAAAGAACCTCCAGAGAGAGGAAACTAGTGAAGAGGTCTCACTCTGAGCTGATTTAGAGGAACCACAGATGTTTTCAGGAGACTTGTCAGAGATCAAATGAATGAAAGACCTCTCACTCTGATTACGTTTTTAAACACAGATTGATCGAACTGCTCTGTGTTTGTCTGGTTACGTGTTTTATAGAGTCTCTGGTTACATGTGGACACCAGGAAGAATAGCTGAGCTCTAGACTAGGGGTACAGCTAATATGTTTTATCCAGCCTATGATCAGAGGGGCTTCTTCTCAACAGGCTAGGTCTGCTGCTTGACGCCCAGGGCCAGTAAGGGCCCCCGCCCCTGAGGACTGACAAACTTTAAACATCAGCAGAGGCTCCAAATGTGCAAAGTTTGCAATGACCATTACACCTTTTTGTTTTCCTTCGGTCACTTTTATTGACAAACTAAGGGGCCCCCCTTAGGGAGGTTTCCTACTGTCATTGCAAACTTTGTACATTTTGAGCATCTGCAGACAAACAGACAGACAGACACACACACCCACACACACACACACACACACACACACACACACACACACACACACACACACACACACACACACACACACACAGACAGGGAAACCTGTTAAGACGTGAGCTGTCACAGAGCCAGTTTGATGTTTTATTAAACATGGACCTTAAAGCAGTTTGAAACATGTGTTCACTCTTCTTAAATACAGATTTGATTCTTCGTGTCATCTGCTCACAGGTTTCATTCACATCATGAAATCACAGCACGGTATTGATCATGTCGGTGGAGACACAATCAGATCACGTCACCAGCCCCTTTGACCTTACCTCTCGCGAGACGTGACGCGGCTTTCTGCGAGATCATCTGCAGCAACAAATCGGCTCCTCAACCTGAAGACAATCTGCTCATTTCTGCGGTAAGACACCGATTAACGGCCGCCTTGCGCTGCGCGCGTGCACGCCACTGACACACACACTTAAAGAAAGCGTGTGAGAGAAGCGGCTGGACGTGCGCACGCGCATGTTTGCACACAGGTGAATGAGGACGTGCGTGTTTGTGCATCTGAATGAGACAGAGGATGGAGGAGGCTGCAGCCTCACGATCGCG
>CM036543.1:31707873-31710373 GCA_020745685.1 Tautogolabrus adspersus
AGAACATACAGAAACCTGGAACAGAACCAGACTCATGTTGAACAGACAGAAACCTGGATCAGAACCAGACTCATGTTGAACAGACAGAAACCTGGAACAGAACCAGACTCATGTAGAACAGACAGAAACCTGGAACAGAACCAGACTCATGTAGAACAGACAGAAACCTGGAACAGAACCAGACTCATGATGAACAGACAGAAACCTGGAACAGAACCAGACTCATGTTGAACAGACAGAAACCTGGAACAGAACCAGACTCATGATGAACAGACAGAAACCTGGAGCAGAACCAGACTCATGTTGAACAGACAGAAACCTGGAACAGAACCAGACTCATGTTGAACAGACAGAAACCTGGAACAGAACCAGACTCATGTAGAACAGACAGAAACCTGGATCAGAACCTGTCTGAAACCTCCATCTTGTGTGTTATGTTATTCTCTATACCTGTTCTGTGTCTTACCTGTCAGGTGTTGTAGGCGGGGCCATGGAGGTGTCGTCTCACAGCCTCTTCCTGCTGCAGCAGCTAAACATCCAGAGAGAGTTCGGCTTCCTGTGTGACTGCACCGTCGCCATCGGAAACGTCTACTTCAAAGCTCATCGCGCTGTGCTGGCCGCCTTCTCCAACTACTTCAAAATGATCTTCATCCACCAGTCCAGGTGAGGGGACACGCACACCTGAGCCTGCAGGGGGCGGGGCAGGATGTGCAGATCTCTATGGTCACAGAGGTGTTGTCGTAGCTGTTCTTAACTTTTTGATGTGGAGGATTGTATTTTAAAAAGTTGTCTTCAGGGTAAACAAACCTGTGGCTTTTGTTGTCTTGTGTGTGTGTGTGTTTGTGTGTGTGTGTGTGTGTGTGTGTGTGTGTGTGTGTGTGTGTGTGTGTCCTCAGTGAGTGTATAAAGATCCAGCCCACAGACATCCAGCCAGACGTCTTCAGCTACCTGTTGCACATCATGTACACCGGCATGTGTCCCAAACAGTCCGTGGACCAGAGCCGTCTGCAGGAAGGGATCAAGTTCCTCCATGCCTACCAGCTGTGCAGGAAACCGGGCGAGGGTGCCACGGATACCGCTGCAGACATGGTCCGCATGTCCAACCTCTACGGCATCCAGATCTCCTCCCAGCTGGCCAACAAGGATGCTCCTGGAGTCCAAAAGTCCACCTCGGTGTCCGGTGGCGCCCTCGAGGAAGGACGCTCCTCTGGCAGGGGGGGCCGGTCCCTGGCTGTTGGACTGGAGGAGGTCTCCTCAGACCACCAGGCCTCCGTTCTACGTAATGTTTGTTCTGTGGCGTCTGGAGACGACTCAGACATCTCGACTCGCATCAAGCAGGAGCGCTTGGAGGAGGAGGAGGGGGAGGATGGTGATGGGGAGGAGGGGCAGGGGGGAGGTTCTCCGTCTCCAGCTCAGGGAAGCAGTCCCCGTCAGGGCCTGTTGTTCAAAGACCGGCCCCTGGTCCTACTCTGTCCCCGCTGTGGAGAGCGTTGCTCCTCCCCAGAGGGTTTGAGGGAGCACCTGTTTAGCCATGCCCTCGACCCAAGCCGCCTGATGGAGGGGCTGTCTCAGGGCAGCGAGCTTGACACCAGCGTGGAGGAGGGGCCTCCGGGGGCCCAGGAGCAGCTGGACGCAGGATGTCTAGAGGAGGCTCTGAGACAGAGCCAGGCACTCGCCAACCAGCTGGCCGCAGAACTGAGGAGGAGCAGAGGGGGCGGAGGCGGTGGAGGGAACAGTCCCGCCCCCCGCTGTCCTGCACTCACGTAAACGAAAGATTGCCTGCGCCGTGTGCAGCCTACGCTTCTCCCACAAGAGCCAGCTGCAGGAGCACATGTACACCCACACCGGGAAACCGTCACGCTACCATCGCTACAACCGTCTCTGCAGCCAGCTCTTCCAGGCCTCCGCCCACTTCTGCGAGGGTGCTGCAGAGCCTGGAGGAGGAGTCGGCAGAGCTGGAGGCGGGGCATCAGCTTGCACCACAATGCTCTCTGAGGAACCCAACAGGGACTCTCAGGACAACGGCAGCTCCTGCTACTCCCTTGACTCTGAGATCTCCCAGGAGAGCGTGGAGGGTGTGCCTGTGGAGTGATGTCATCAGAGCAGCGATGTCATCAGAGGAGTGATGACGGGTGTCTGACTGAGCATACACTTGTTTCTGTTGTATGAAAAGACTTTGAGATTTGTGTTGTTCTGTTTGTGTCTATGCTGCTGTCTGATGGTCCTGTACCTGTGCAGGTGTGTGTGTGTGTGTGTGTGTGTGTGTGTGTGTGAGTGTGTGTGTGAGTGTGTGTGTGTGTGTGTGTGTGTGTGTGTGTGTGTGTGTGTGAGTGTGTGTGTGTGTGTGTGTGGTTCAGTCATGTGATCAGACTGTGGTGCTGTTACGTTGTGTTTTGTGTTTTCAGCTCATGAACGTGAGTCGAGCTGCATCATGAAGATTTAAACGATGAATATAAATCAGCGACTCATTTGACAATGATTATTATTATTATTTTTTACG
>CM036543.1:31722873-31795373 GCA_020745685.1 Tautogolabrus adspersus
AGAATAATTTTGACCCTGATAAGCAACAATCAATAATTATCTCCAGATAAAAGAAGAATGACCTCATATATATATAATAATCACATCATGATTAATAAACACACGATGACAGTGAGATCAGAGGTTCACAGAAAATACTCAAAACACATCTGGAGACACCCGAGAAGATTTAAAAACACTTAAAACAGCTGAAATAACAGAGATGGTGATTGGTCAGCGGTCTCATGGTGATTGGTCAGCGGTCTCAGGGTGATTGGTCAGCGGTCTCATGGTGATTGATCAGCGGTCTCAGGGTGATTGGTCAGCGGTCTCAGGGTGATTGGTCAGCGGTCTCATGGTGATTGGTCAGCGGTCTCTGTCTCTGAATGCTGTTTAAATAAAGTTTTGTCACTATAAATGAAACAGAATTGAGTGGAGCTGTAAGCCGGAGACTCTGTCTGCGTATAAACGTGTTAATGATTCTTAAGATCACACTCAGTCTGTGTGAGCTGAACTCTGTTAACACATCCTCAATGCAGCTGCACACAAATAATAAACACAAACAAACAAACACGTGTGCAGCTCGCCGTGCAAACAAACAACCGGATATTTTCCCATGATTCATCTGTGCTGCTGCAAGAACACATGTTGGATAATCAGAGATTCAATGTGGCTGCAAACAGAGAGACAACTTACCTGAGAGACGCACAGAGAGCTACTGACCACGCTGCTGCACTCTGTGTGTGTTTGTTCAGTCATTCCTGTGGCCGCCTCCACGGATATTTCTGTGAGTGTACGGAGGTTCATGAATGACAAAAAAAGAACGGCAAAAAAATCAATAAGTCTCCCCCTGGTGTCACCTCCCGGTGTCTCCCCCTTGTGTCTCCTCAGGTTGTCTGGCCCCCGGTGTCTCCCCCTTGTGTCTCGCCCCCCGGTGTCTTCTGGTTGTTTTAAAGAAACTGTAGCAGAAAATAAAATCTTCAACAACACGTGTGTTTACTGAATGTAAAAAAAACAATTACAGTTTCAACTTGCTCTGACACTAACAGGCTTCCATACCTGTGTGTGTGTGTGTGTGTGTGTGTGTGTGTGTGTGTGTGTGTGTGTGTGTGTGTGTGTCCCGGTCTGAACTGAATAGAACCAGACTGATATAGAGTAGGGAGGTCAACGGTCAACCTGAAGTGAGCTAGAGGAGGAGGGACGCCCCGCACAACTTTTAGCCAATCAGACTCCAGAGTGTCGGGAGGGAAGAATAAACGGCTCTTTGACAAGAAGGAGGGAGGAGGAGCGGGAGGAGGGTCTGTGTGTGATGTGTTCTCTTCAGTTTATTTTGGTTTTTGCTCCATGAAACTGTCTGGTGTTCAGAGCTCTTTGAGTACACTAAGAAACCGCCTCCCTTCTCTGGTCCAAACAAATCCAGACCATTCAGGAGCAGAATCTAAAGTTAGAAGGATAAGGATAAACTTTATTGATCCCCCAATGGGGGAAGTTTAGATGTTACAGCAGCTCAGAAACAGGAATATAAACAGCATCAATAGCAACAAGTTAAAAACAGCTACGTGCATGTTTACATGAATTAAATAAAGGAAGTAAAAATACAATAGAATTAAATAATACCAGGCATAAACACTATGTACACTTTCACTTGTGGAAAGACAGATCAGATATTATAACAAACACACACAGTGTGTAGCATTAATGATAATGATGATTATTATACAGAGTCATGAGGCGGTGATGCTGTTAAACAGTCTGACTGCAGATGGAATAAACGACCTGCGGTAGCGCTCAGTCCTGCAGGGCGGATGTCTCAGTCTGCTGCTGAAGGAGCTGCTCAGGGCCCCCACAGTGTCATGCAGGGGGTGAGAGGGTCTGTCCATGGAGATTGAAGTCACCTACAACAATGATTCTATCACTGCTAAGGACTACGTTTGATAGGAATTCAGAATACGGGCCAGGAGGGCGGTAAACTACAACAACTAGAACTGGCTGAAAGGTTCTAGAGACTGGGTGTGAAAGACTGAGAGCAAGGCTTTCAAAAGAAGAGTTAAAAATAGCTGCTACTCCACCACCTCGGCCAGTGTCTCCAGGTATATGAGTATTAAAATGACTGCAGGTTCAACAACCAGGCCAACCTGCATCCTTTAGTCCATACCGGGACTTGAACCAGCAACCCCAGTCTCTACAGACTGAGCTCATAACACAAAGTCAACATTGGAACATCAGGCGTTAAGTCTGATTTATTTATTGTAGAGTTCATTCATGTCTCTGTCCACATCTGTGATTGTATCTCTTAATATAACACGGTGTGTTGGATTTCAATCTTTGTACTCAGGTGGATCTGCTCTCTCACTGAGACAGCCTGACCTCTGCTGACCTCTGCTGACCTCTGCTGGTCAAACTCTGAACTACAAGAGACAGAACAACATGGAACATGGACTAATAATACAGAGCATGTTAGTAAATCCAGCAGCATCTCTAAGATCTGTACACACACAGACACACACACACAGACACACACACACAGACACACACACACAGACACACACACACAGACACACACACACAGACACACACACAGACACACACACAGACACACACACACAGACACACACACACACACACACACACACACGCACACACAGACACACGCACACACACACACACACACACACACACACACACACACACACACACACACACACACACACACACACACACACACACACACACACAGACACACACACACACACACACGACGCACACACACACACACACACACACACACACACACACAGACACACACACACAGACACACACACACACACACAGAAACACTAACACACACAGACACACACACACACACACAGCACACACAGACACACACACACAGACACACTACACACACACACACACACACACACACACACACACACGCACACACACACACACACACTCAACACACACACACACACACGACACACACACACACACACACACACTACACACACACCACACACACACACACACACACACACACACACACACACACACACACTAACACACACACACACACACACACACAGACACACGCACGCACACACACACACACACACACACACACACACACCTGCAGAATGAAGTCCGTGTTCTTCTTCATTCCTGTCGTTCCTGAGTCTCTCTCTGTTTAACCAGTTTCCTCCTCTCTTTCTATTTTTAACCCCCCCCCCCCTCCCCCCCCCCTCCCGGTCTCTCTCTCCTCCTCCTCCCCCCCCCCCTCTCTTTTCATGGATTAAAGTTTTACCGGGCGTGTTTTTAAAGGTTAAAGTGTCACAGCTCTTGTTTTGTGTTTTTGTACAGTGAATGTTTTGAACAGTAAAGTTTGACAGTCTTCCTGTGAGATGTTTAGTGGATGAATATTTTACAGGTAAGTGTGAGTGTGTGAGTGAAACCTGCCGGCAGGTGTGACTCACCAAGTGATGCTGATAGAAAACAGGCGAGCTCAGGTTCGTCATCAGACTGAAGAATGCAGCTCAACCTGTCACTTCCTGTTGACCTGAACACACCTGAACACACCTGATCACACCTGAACACCAGGTATGTCCATGTTGTTAGCACATCGCTGGTTAGCGAGCTAGCATTGTTCAACCAAACACTCAAATTGAAGATAATTAAATGGAAATATAGCAAATAAAGGGAATCAAAAATTACAGCTAATTAAATATCGTACAACTTCAAAATAAAAGCTCATCCCAATTTACCAGCCTGGTGTTGCTGCACGTTTTCTGCACGTACGCTGTTGTGGAAGCACTCGGGAGCTCCACATCCACACAGTCAGACATGCACACACACACACAGCGCTGTTCTCCCCCCGCTGGCTCAGCTGATCCCGTCTCTCCTCTGTAACGCCTCTGAAGACGGGACAGAGGGGGGGGTCACTTCGTCCCCCAATTACGCCTCCACGACATTCAGATTGAAGGAGAAACATCACAGGGCGTAAATATGACGGCTTGAAACGGCGGTCTGAGCAGAGATAGGGACAGACTGACGTTGTGTCCTAGATCACTCCCTCCTTCCTCTATAGTGAGCTCTCTGTAGTGGACTTCATAGTGCACTCTTTAGCACGATGAAAAAAACATTTTGGACGCTACTCGCTTACTCGCCGCACGCGGATAGTGACATCATGGCTTTCGCACAACTGAAACGTGCCGCTTGTCGCCGGCCGAGGATCAGTAATAACGGTAAATAACGACATGAATTTCAGTGATAACTTCTGTTAAACTGAGTGTATCGTCGTATGATTGAACTCGTTCTCGTCATCATCAGGACAAACTAACGACGACCATCTTTGACTCTTCATTCAAACTGATCAAAGACTTCAAACAGCCTCAAATATGACCTTCTCTGTGTTCACGCTGGTCGCTCCTGTCTTCCTTCTCAGAGCAGTCGAGTCAAACGCCACTCTCCACTCGTAAAAATCTTTTAACCACAATGCATTGTGGGATACCATGAGTGCACTCTAAAGGGTGGGTGACGCTATGATGACGCTGCTGGTGGCTGGGTGTCAGGCGGTGGTTGTGGGGACGTCACAGTCCGGTGGTGGTGTCTGGGCGTCAGGGACGTCGGGTGGTAGTAGTGCCAGATCACCTCGCTGAAGGTTGGGGGAGCTCCGTCTACTCCAGAGTCCGGCTTCTGGTGCCGGGTCGCAGCCTCCTGGGCCTCTCAGGTGTGTTCAGGGACTCACTGTACTGCCTGCGGTGAGCCTTGGATGTTATATAACTTTAGCATGTGGGACGCCTCTGACCTCCTCGTCCTGATACCCGTCTCCTCGATTGGCGTTCTCTCGTACTCACATGACAGCAAAGAATTACTTACAGGACATGAACCACGAGGTCCAGATGACACAAAGTCAAACCTGACAATGGGACAAGCAATGAGATGAACGCTCTACATCAGAGAGAGGACCTCGTCTGAAGACGCCTAACAGACGGACAGTCCTTTTTATTCTTTAAATCCAGGAACAGGAAGTTTATCTGGACGTGTGGTCGGGCTCATGAGCGTACACAGAAATCAGAGAAACACACGTTGGTAAGATTTGACTCTTTGCAGACCATCAGTGGACATAACTGTGAGATTGATCAGAAGAAGAGGACAGAGGCGTGAGCGTCCCGTAGCGTGAGTCCTGCTGGAGATACGGACGTGAGTCACCTTTTGAACCTTTTATCGTCCAAATCGTTCTGATGGGATGTTTCAACTATTTTTCTTATTGTTGGAGAGACACTCCACAGCAGCTCAGAGTCGGGGTGTGAGTGAACAAACAGGTGGAGCAGGTGAGGCGAGACTGAGCACACGTGAACGCAGGTCAGGTGTGTCATCAGCTGGCCCGACAGGTAACGCCACCCCCCCTCACACACAGAGAGAGAGGAGCGGGGCAGACCGGTCTGAGGAGGATCACAGAGTATAAAACCTGGAGGGATGAGGTGACAGCTCAGCGGACTCTGCTGCTCCTCTCTGGTCCAGTGGTTCTCGACAGTTCAACAGTACTCAGTCCATGTTTGTGAAATGTTTAGGACCACTGGGTCAGAGTGAGGAACTGTCGCCTGCAGACGCTCCTCGCCAGACGCTCCTCGCCAGACGGACTGTGGACCTTCACGAGGGCCGGCGTGGACCTGAACATCCGTCTCTCTCCGTGCTACTGCGAGCTGCGTGTGTGAGTTTCAAGTCTGTGTTTCTGTGACGGCGTCTTATCTGTTCCAGCTGCTTCGTGTTCTCGGTTTGTTCTCTACGATGGAATCACGATAAAAGTCTCTGATCTCCACGGCGCTGGGCCCAGACGGCCACAGAGTTGAGTTCAGGAGCAATGTGTCCCAGAATGCTTAGCGTGTGTGTTTGTTAGTTTTTAAAGTTTGAACCGTGTGCAGTTTAATTTGTGTCCTCGTGGGAGTCATCACTCACGGGGCCGTCTCTGCACGCTGCTCGTCACCACACCAGAATCTGAAACGTTAACACCTTAAAGACGATGTTGACGCCTGTTGGATACCATGGCAACCAAACAGAGTTTAAACTTAAAGGGACAGAGATCTTTACAAAGACGAGACTCAGAACCAAACTGAGGAACGTGGTTTCACCGAGACAGGAAACAGTTTCTACAATCTGAACACCAAAGAATCCAACGTGACATTTAAACCAATCATTACCTCGAGTCAGTCGAGGAAATGAAATCATGAGGATTGTTGTTCTGTTTGTGTTTCAAATGATCGTCACAGAGATCCTCATCGAGGGCTGTGATTGGCTGATTGGCTGATGACAAAGTGTGAAACCATTTTACAAAACTTGAGACAAATGTTCAAAGGACAGAATCTTTACAGATCTATAAAACACAAAGTGACGGCTCGCTCCGTCCCTTGTGTCCGTTAACACTCTGTTGTTTTGTGTCTCAGCGCTCCTAAATGTGTTTCACATCTTCCTCTTCTTTTTTTGTCCTCGGTCAAAATGTTTGACTTTTGTCTTTTTGTTTTCTAAAATGTAAAACTGTAAATGTCTCTTAAGCTTTGTAAAAGCGTTTCACACTTTGTAATTTGGTTTTGTCCTTCCCAGCCACCGTAGGGCTGTGATTGGCAGATTTGATCATTTTAAGACACAAGGTATCTGGTTCAGGGTTCTGGTTCAGGTCCAGGTCCAGGTCCAGATATAGGTTTCAGGTTCTGGTTCAGGGGACTTCAGGGCGAGATGGACATCGATGGTGACACACAGATAAAACAGATGAAGAACACATTAGAGAAGGAGACTTCCTGTCTGTCTGAGTAAACGGTAATAAAGTGATTTGAATCTGATCATGTGTTGTTTTTATTTCCTGCTTCAGCAGTCTGAAACACTTACCTGGGGGGGCCCACCTTATTATAAATAAGACCAACATATACATCTTCTACGACGTGTAAAGTCCTCAGAGAACAGCATGCCTCACTGTTCTTGTTTAGTATTTGGTTTATTTCAGTGTTTTTCATTTCCTGTTTTATTTTGACATCCATCCTTGTGTTCTTGTATTTGTTGTGTGTTCCTTCGTCAGGTCACATTTATTTATGAAGCACATTCAAAGTGCTGCACGATGCACAGGGCCGTGTCCAGACTTTCTGGACTATGGTGGCCCAACTGGGGCACGGACTTATGCAGGGGGGCCCTGAAGTGTGAAGTGCAAACACGCACACACAAATGAATATCAATTTACCCACTCCCGACATACTGCCAGTTAGTTTACTGCTGCTAGGACAGAGTGCCCGTCTCATGAGATAGATGTGCAAAGTTTTTATTTACAATTTAAAGCTCAAACTAAAGAAAATATGCTCCAATGAAACGAAAGAAAACCAGCAGCAGCCTTCTGCAAAAAAGATCTAATAGTTGGTTTTGATATAAGTCCCGCCTCTGACAGGGCAAAGAGCCACAGTTTAGGATTCTTAGGGGGTCCATGCCCCTGGACACGCCCCTGATGATGCATTCAATAAACAAAATAAGGAAGTTTACAACGATAACAAGAACACAGAAAGGAGAAAAGAAAACCTGAGAGAAACGGCCGAATCAGGACAAGAGGACTCAAATGCTAACATGTAGAGGGGGGGGGGGGCTGTTCCATGGATTAGGGCAGTGATCATAAACTGGCGGCCCGCGTGCCACATTCGACCCCCCAATGCTTCCCATCCGGCCCCCAGAATATAAATGATCTTTGGTGATTGAACAATAAACATAAAAATAATCGCGTTAGGGAACACAAACGTCTTCCCATCAGGCTCGACAGCTGTCAGGATGCATTTTGAAGTCCGGCCCCCACAGCGTCTGTCAAGAAAAAAAGCATGCCTTTGTACAAATGTTGATGATGACCCCTGCTTTAGGGACTTTGACTGCAAAGGCACGATCACCTTTGAGCTGTTAGCCAGGGACGGCCAGGAGGCTCATGTAGGCCGATCTAAGGGGCCTAGATGAAGTGGATTTTGAGGAGTGCAGAGTCTGTGTTGGTCAGATTGTAAAGGGGTCTTATATGCTGTTATGATAAAGGAAGGGGAGCAGCTTCTGAAGAATAACCTTTTCTTGTGTTGCTTTAATCCCTCAGTGTTTCCCGTTTTATTTTGTAGTTCTTGTCCCCGGTGTTTCTACTTCCTCCCGTTGCAGGAAGCTCCACTCTGATTGGCCTCACCAGTTTCACCTGTGTCTTGTTTGTCACACCTGTGTCGAATCACTTCTCGTCTTATTTCGTGTCTGTGTGCTTCCTGGTCAGTTCGTCATGTGACACGTCCCTCATGTTAAGAACTCTTAAACTAATGACGTACGTAGCTCAGTTCTAATAGTTGTGGATTGCACCTAAAGGAAAGTACGTCCAGTACAAAGTGAAAAGATGGAGATCGTTTAGTGAGGAAATGGAGATTCAGCCAGAGTGAACCTACTGAGAGTTGATTGAATTCCAATCAGCTGTTTGCCACCTGAAGGTACATCACCTCAGAGCTCAGTGCTCAGGTTTGATTCATTAGAAGGTTACTCAGCACCATCTAGTGGTGTGACAGTAGAACTATATCATGTGATCAGCATGTTCTCAAAGCTTAATGCAGATGAGTGAAGTATCCCTTTAACCATCTGGTTTCTTCAACTTTCACTCAGGAGCAAAAATTAGCTTTTCAATTTGAAAGAAATAATGATTGACAATTATCGATATCGACTGATATGACATTTTTTATCATGATAACATTTGTTGTCATATCGCCCTGACCTAGCCACATTTTTTATAATCATTATGAAATCCCATGAACTGCTCTTCTGCTGCTGCGTGTTTGGAGAAGTGTTCATCCAGACCATGACTGCAGATTGGTCTTTCACTGGGCCAGCCTGATTACAAGATCAGAACATGTGCTGCTGTGAAATGTTCTTCTTCTTCCTAACACAGTAAAGTTTGAACATGTGAAAATACAATCTTTACAAACAAAGTTATGAGTGTAAGAACATGAAGCCTTACCTGATGTCGCTTTTTAACCAAATACTTTGCAGCATGCGAGATGTCGAGTGAACGTTTGAAAGCCCTTTCTTGTGCTGCTACGCTCTGGATCTGTAACAAACAGTACAGATTTGATTTATATAGTCAAATACAGCTCAGATAGGGGCTAGATAAAATGTCAAATTAGGTGAGAGAACATTTCTGCAGTGATGCTAACATGCTCATCTGGACAGAACATTTTTTTAAACCCTGTTTCCAAAAGAGGTTGAACCCGGGACAATATGCTGGCTGTATCATGCTACGGGCTAAACTTCTGCTGACATGGGGTTACTCAGCAAACGAACAACTGCTAACGGGTCGACAACTTGTCTCGCAAACAACAGGTGCTAATTAGATATAAGCTAACTCTTGTGCAATTACATTTAACTGTAGCTTTAGCTTCCCATGTAAAAATAAACAATAAATGTCAAAAATTAACTCTGACAAATTTAATTAGCATGCATTGCTAACTCTTCAAGGGACAGGAGCGTTATACTGATTGTTATATGATAACGTCATCTACCTGTGGAGTAAGACTGATAACTATGATGCAAAGAAATAAGAAACAAAGTTAGAAATGTATATTACTCACCAGTCCGCACATTTTAATTTTGGCTGGCAACTAAGCCTGTCCTCCCGCCTCCTGTCTGTCTGTGCTTCAGTGGGATAAAATATAGAACCTTAGATTTAGATTTTAAGTTTATTTGTAGTGATGAAGTGCACACAGCAGGCCGTTAGCATTGTGTCTCGCTGTTTGTTTTCCCCCTCAGCGCAAACCGGATGTGAGGTTTTGTGGGTGTTCCCCTTGATGCAGACTGCATTTATGAGTCCTAAAACCCAGAAGTCAGTTAGCATTTTAGCACCATGGGGTTTATTGCTGCGCTCCAGTTACATTGGAACTGGGAAGTCGGAGCTGGGAATGACGTCACACTCGAGTTGAGCGCGTTCCAGGAAAAGCAACATGGACATCTCCAGGAGTACCTTTGTTTTGTTAGCTAATACCAGACGATAACAACACGCTACGTGATAGTTTGTGCACAAAAATAACATGACAACATGTCCACAGATAGAACTGTCACGATACTATCAGTGTGATTGATTTAATCTCACAGAGAGAGGAACAAGCGGCTAATAAACACGATAGTTACAGCTTTAACGTACGTTGATGCACGTAGCAACCATGTTGGATTTTAACTCGGGCTACTGATTTTTCTCTGAGTTTCCGACTAGTAATTACGACTTCAGGGGGCGTTCCAGTTGACACTTCCGACTGGGAACTCGAAAGTTCCCACTTCCCAGTTCAACTGGAACGCAGCATATCCTCTAAAAGTCAATGGGGATTTTGAATGGGTTTGTGGTTAGAGGCCTGAAATAAGGTCTGTGGTTAACACAAGCTTAAGAGATGTTTGCGTTTTGTTAGACGAGATAAACTACGTTAGGTAATACCCCCACTTGGGAAATTTGACATCCTTTAAAAGGCGGTTGCTAACAAGTGGCTAAATGAGACTACAGTGGTTGTCGGGGACATTAAACGTCATCACGTCGAACACAAACAATGGGAACTCTCTCACTAGTCCGCCTTACCCCGTGATGTCTCCTGTAGGTTTAATCTTTGTGTTAAGACAAATTTTAGGTTAATAATCAATTTATTAAGCTACTGTTTTGCTAGCTTGTCAAACCCGCTGATAAAAAAGGAAAAAAAATACTACAGCGTTTTAAGCCAAATTTTAGCTCAATTGCTACGGCCAGTCTATCGGACAATAATATTATCGGGTTGTTGGTAGATGATCGGCGTCGTTACATAGAAAAAATAAACGACATAGGCCTCCAAGAGTGTCCGTTCATCATCCTTTCCCATAAATGGACCAACGACCCCACCTTGTGGCCGGAGGATGACCTTATTGAATCTCCAGGTAATACATTTTTGACACCCCTTACCTTTTGTTTTCACCCAACATTTGTTTTTAGTACGCGTAAAAACTTTAAAATGAACAAGTGGGGGTATTACCTAGCGTAGTTTATCTCGTCTAACAAAACGCCAACATCTCTTAAGCTTGTGTTAACCACAGACCTTATTTCAGGCGTCTAACCACAAACCCATTCAAAATCCCCATTGACTTTTAGAGTTAGGAACCCATGGCGCTAAAATGCTAACTCACTTCCGGGTATTAGGACTCATTCCTGCGGCAGTCTATAGGGCGCCACAGGAATGAGTCCTAAAACCCGGAAGTGAGTTAGCATTTGAGCGCCATAGGGTTGTAGCGCCCGCAAAGTCAGAATCCCATTACTACACACCTTTCCATTAAAACACACCTCCATTCATGGCTTCCTCCGTCATCCACACACATTCATCTCCTACTCCAATGGAAAACATCCACCGATCCCCGCGCAGTTTGAATCCGTCCTCCAGGAAGGGCATTGGTATGAGTGCAAGTCACCGGTGAACGAGGGGTCTGAGAGTCAGTACAAAGAGTCAGAAGGAGAGTCTGTGAAGAAGGTTACAGCGACATAAAGCGTGTTTGATATAGCCCCCTTGTGTGTCGCTGGAGTTCCGTCGGCACGCTTGCCTGTTGGATTTGTTTATTTCCCTGTTGGATCAGCTGTCTCAGGAGTCAGGAGATGCCGGTTCCATGGAGCAAAGTCCGACTGACCGACTGACAAACTGTAAAAACGTCGGTACCGTGAGTACCCGGTGTGCATTTTTGTTTTGTGTGTGTTGTTGGCTGCACCGCGACGAGAGACGCTGCTTATTTAGACTTTAGTTCCTTATTTTGAGGCCCGCGGTTAAAACCCGGAGTGGAGTTTTGAGTTGTTGTTTGTTGCTGGACATTTACGGAATAGACTGAACTGTGTGTGTGGGGACACTGGAGCGAACCTTTACGGAATGGACTGAACTTTGATTTAACAGAGACTGAGATACGCGCACACATTCTTCTTTCTTTTTTTGCACTGTGGATTATTATCCTTAACCCTATTTTACTTTGCCCAGGTAAATGTAGTTTATTGTGTGTTCAATTTCGACTGTATCTATAAAGAATCTGAATGTGTGGTGTTGGAGGCTGTTTCTTTTTTGGAAAATCATGATTTTAGTTTTGGCCAGATTGACTGTCAGGGCCCAGGTCTGGGAGAAACTGTGCAGAAGATCCAGGTGCTGTTGTAGCCCTTCCTTGGTTGGAGATAGGAGCACCAGGTCATCTGCGAACAGTAGGCACTTGACTTCAGTGTCTTACAGGGGGATACCGGGTGCTGCAGACTCTTCTAAGGCCTTTGCCAGTTCATTGATGTAAATGTTGAAGAGGGTTGGGCTTAAGCTGCATCCCTGTCTAACCCCCCGGCTTTGGCTGAAGAAGTCTGTGTGCTTTTTGCCAATTTTCTCAGCACACTTGTTGTTTGTGTACATGGACTTTATGATGTCGTAGGTTTTTCCTCCAATTCCACTTTCTAACAGTTTGTACAGCAGACCCTCGTGCCAAATAGAGTCAGATGCTTTTTTAAAGTCGACGAAGCAGGAGAATAACTTGCTTTTCTTTTTGTTTATTTGGTAGTCGATTAGGGTGCTAAGAGTGAAGACGTGGTCTGTTGTACGATCATTTGGTAAAAAGCCAGTTTGTGATTTGTGGAGGACGTTATTTTCGTTGAGGAAATGTAGGATTCTGTGGTTCATGATCATACAGAGGATTTTTCCCAGGTTGCTGTTGACACAGATCCCACGGTAATTATTGGGGTCAGATTTGTCTCCACTTTTATGGAGGGGCGTTATTAGTCCTTGGTTCCAAATATCGGGGAAGATCCCGGAACTAAGGACGACGTTAAAGAGTTTTAGAATAGCCAATTGGAATTTGAGGTCTGTAAACTTGATCATTTCATTTGGGATGCCATCAACACCACAGGCCTTGTTGGATCCTAGTGACTTGATTTTATCCTGAAGTTCTTTAAAGGTAATTGGGGAATCTAAGGGGTTCTGATAATCTTTAATAGTGGACTCTAGACTTTGTAGTTTATCTTCTATGTGTTTTTGTTCTATGTTCTGCTCTATCGGGCCAAAAAGGTTGGAGAAGTGGTTTATCCATACGTCTCCATGTTGGACCGGTAGGTCTTCGTGTTGTTGTTTAGAGAGAAGTGGTTTGTTTGAATGGATTCTTCTATTGAATTGAGTTGGTTTCTAATATGTACAGACCCAGTGATCGACAAAGCTGCAGGAGTTGTGACCCATGTTTGTTTGTTGCTTTGTCATAGTTGTGTCTGGGGGGGCATACTGGAGAAGTGATGTTTCCACCTCCTGGTAGATGTTCGTCTCCCTGCGTGCTGAGGGTGTCAGTGAGTGAGACGGGCCGAGGTGAACTCCAGAAACCTTTGATCCTTTAAAAAAAGAAGAGACATCTTCAAGTATTTCATACATGTCCACCGCTGGTGTCGCCTGACTCCACGAGAGTCTAATAATCACAACGTATTGATTCAGTGTATTCGTTATCTTAGACACAGTTTCTACCAGCAGCAGTTACATAAGTGAGTCAGAGCCAGGAGCTAACCAGACCTCACTTCCTGTCCAGAGTCTGACAGATCACGCTTCACTGACATGATTCTCCTCCCAGAGTCCTCTATCTCTGAGACACACACACACACACACACACACACACACACACACACACACACACACACACACACACACACACAGGCACACACAGACACACACACACACAGGCACACACAGACACACACACACACACACACACACACGCACACACACACACACACACACACGCACGCGCACACACACACACACACACACACACACACACACTCTCACTGTATATTGGAAGCATCCCTAACCCTCCTCCCTGCCTGCCAGAGAGCGAGGCTGCCTCTCTGTCAGCACATGAAGTAACGTCAGCGCAGAGTGGGACAGTTTGTTAAATAATCAGAGTGCTCATTAAAGTTCATTAAAGGTCGTTTAAGATTCGTACGCAGAGATGTACTCGCAGTACTGGAACACAGCTCGGGGACGCAGACCGGACTACAGGAGATACACAGTGAGTATAAAACAGCTTCCTGTTAAATGTTTCCCGCTCTCCCCGGGCCGGGGTTAAGACCTACAATCCTAAAAACTAACTCTGAAATACAAACCCTCTGTGTCAAAGTGTGATGTGACTGCAGGTGACTTTCCTCAGTCGGGTGAAGCTGATCCTCTTTTTGAACCGTCTCTGTCCTGATGGTTGATCAAGCAAAGACTCGAGTGACGTGAAAGGATTCAGCTGAAGTCTTTCTGCCGTGTGTTCCCCACGCTCTCTGACAGTCGACGAGTCGTGGCGAAGTCACATATCGGTGTGACGACGGCGGCTGTGTTGAAACTGTCGGTTCATTATTAAAGTTTGTTGAGTTATCATACAGCCTGTTAGTGAGGGGAGGACTCTGGGTTTCTGGTTCAGACTCCAGAGACTCGAAGGACTCGGGGATAAACTCACATGTTGTGATCAAGTTGATTTTTTCCCTCTGGAGAGATTTGAACTTCTTCTTCAACACAGCAGGATTTTCATTTTGTAAATGTTGTTCCTATTTAGAGTCAAGTTGACCAGAAAGCAAGGACAGATTTGTCCCTGGCCAACCTGTGATGAACAAGTAGTTTCCATGGCGACCCATCAACCAGGATAGAGAGATGGAGATATCCTGGTTCTGAAGGCAAAGACGGCCACATAGCTCACGAGCTCGCTGCAGCGCAGAGTGTTTAATCCAGCTTGATTTGGTTTGAAGATACTCGTGTCCTCAGGTAACTGAAGGACTTTGTGAAGACAACGTAGATCTTTGTAGTTGAGACATGAACGCTGCTCTGACCCGTCAGGATCAGGCGAGCCTGTCACGCCGACACGTTTCACTGACGTAACGTTCAGACGGCTACATGAGACTCAACAGTCAATAAAAACTGGATCCCCACATTGAGGTGCTGATGTTGTGACGAGAAGCACAAGCACCTCGTCACTATGGAACCGTCCACTTGGCGGTCAAGAAGGGCTCCGACTGCTGCACGCTACAGAGAAGTTATCGGCCTCAGCCACCTCCGTGTTTTTATCGTGTTAAGGTTAAAAGAGGGACAAAGTTCACTGACGACTTTCAGACCAACCCGACTGAAGAGTCCAAACAGACGCCTCTTGGTTCAGTCTTTGTTTCACCATCATGTCACTGTGGCTGATCTGTAAGCGAGCAGGAACTGAACGCCTTATCTATAGAGTAACTAAGAACACGACTGTAACTGAACAAAGTGTGGTCATTATGAAACGAGTCTTTGTTCATGTGTGGCACGATGTCATGTGCATTAGATCCAATAATCGAACTCAGGTGAGTTTTTCTGTCCGGCTGCAGGTGGTGGAGGGCGAGACTCCTCTCCCTCTGGGCTCAGCGTGTCGCAGGAAGCGTCTTCGCTCTGCAGGAGAGGATGAAGAGGACGCGAGCTGCGCTTCGCGGCCCAACCCCGAGGGCTCACTGTCGGCCAACGAACTTAGCAGCTACAGCAAGCGGGAGGAGGAAGATGAGGAGGAGCTGCAGAGGCTGTGTCAGCGCTGCCACATCATGACGTCACAGCTGAACAGACAAGCTGCTGCTCTCGCCGACACGGCCGCTCTCAAGGTCAGAAAGTCATTTTGTGCTGTAAACTTTTTTCAGGGCGACTGAATTCCTTTAATTTATTCCTCTGTTACTATCCGTGGTGAATCAGGGGCAGACCGACAGCAGGTCCCTTTCCGTCTCCGTGGGTCACACGTTACAGACGAGGTGTCACTGTGTGTAAATATCTGACCTTCAACCAGCAACACGTAAGCACCAACAGGACCGTATATCTTTTTGTTCTCCAGTATGAAGGAGCAATCTGTAACTCCTAGTGTTTAAAATGGGTACTGCAGTCTAAATATTCTAAACATTAGAGAGCTGTCTCCCCCCCCCTCTCCTCTCTAGAGTGGATGTTCACACAGGTCACCATGTGGTGGACTCTGAAGCTTCAGTGTTTATCCAGCTCTGCATCGGTCTGTAAACCTTTCTGCGTTCTAACCTCTCTCCATTTTTCAAAAGCATCTCCAATATTGATCCTAGTTTGAGCACGTTTCTGCTCGTGGAGCTTATTAGAAACATGCAGAGGCTTTTTAGGTCGGGTACAATCACTTCTATCTGAACCAGTTCTCTTGCCCGCTTCCATCGCTGCAACACCTGTTGGTTTGACCTGATAACTGCTCTCATATCTGGCAAACCGAGGGGCGTCCAAAACGGCCGTGTGGGGGGGCCTTAAAACCGCCTACCTTCTCTGGTCCAAACAAATCCAGACCATTCAGGAGCAGAATCTAAAGTTAGAAGGAGGACATACTGGCTGCTGCATTGTTGTCAGAGAAGCCAGCACTTCAACATAGCATGTTTCCTTAATGTCTGATCATAGAGTAAGCTCACTTTATCATCTCACTGGTTGATCTTTAATAAAAAGGTGCAGTTGTTGAAATATATGCAAACACTAACAAACATAAATAAATAGTGTGTTTACTGAAGTGTGAGCGAGTGCAGGAGGATTGTTCACGAGTCCTCGCTCAGACAGAGAAGTTAGTTTGATGTTGAGCTCCACTGTCAGCTTCTCTGCTCGGGCGAGAGAGCTTCACTTTCTATGGTGTTAACTCTCTCTCTCTCTCTCTCTCTGATTTATTCCATCATCTGACTCCCATGCCTCTCTCTCTTTCTTTCACTCGCTCGTCCACTCAGATCCTCGCTCAGTCGGTCGTTTAGTAAATCTTCGCTCTGCTGAACACGTCATGCTGTGATGTTCTCGTGCTACATTTTTAAAAGTGAGTAGGGGATGATACGGACAGAAGAACAAACTTTAATTCTGAAGGGCAGAGTCAGCATTTCCTTTGATCGTTGTTTTTGTAGAAGGGATACTTTGGATTTGTTTGGGGTGATATATTTAGAGTGTTAACAGTCAGCATGGCTCCTGTGGACAGACATGAACTGTACTTTATTAACCTTTGACCTGCTGCATCCTGCTGTGTGCAGCACACTGCAGATCAGCAGAAAGTGAACTCATCTCCACACTCCTTATTCTGCTCTCCACTGAATGTAAACATCAACACTACACACGGACAACTCCACGTCTGCATAACCCTGACCCCCCAACACCAAAGAATCAAACAAGTCTTGACTGTACCGTAGGCTAGTAGTCAAGACCACACTAACCGAGACCGAGACATACCCGAGACCAGGACATACCCGAGACCAGGACATACCCGAGACCAGGACATACCCGAGACCAGGACATACCCGAGACCAGGACATACCCGAGACCAGGACATACCCGAGACCAGGACATACCCGAGACCAGGACATACCCGAGACCAGGACATACCCGAGACCAGAGTGCTACGAGACCAGGACATACCCGAGACCACAGTGATACGAGACCAGGACATACCCGAGACCAGAGTGATACGAGACCAGGACATACCCGAGACCAGAGTGATACGAGACCAGGACATACCCGAGACCAGAGTGATACGAGACCAGGACATACCCGAGACCTTACATTGAGGTTATTTGTTTTTTTAGAAAGAGGCGTTTTCCTTCTAATCACAGTAATGACGTTAAAATAGCCGATCAGTGGTGGTCTCGACTGGTCTTGATTTAAAATCTGGAATCCTCCCGGTCTGAGACCGAGACAAGACCGAGTAAAAATGTTTTTGATTCCGAGATGAGACCGAAAAGTTGTGTGGAGAGTGATTTCAAGAAAACATGGACGTACTCTTAATATTAGAATTGCTTTATCTTATTTCTTTTCTGTGAGTAAACTTGAGTCACAAATAATCCCTGAAGAATGTTTTTAAAGATTAAAAAGAAAAATCTGAAATGTGACATGCAGTTCTCTAGAGTCCCTCTAGGGGGAGTAGTCCCCCCACTTGACAGTCTGCATCAGAAGACAGAATAAGAGTGAATCCTGTTAGGTGAGACCAAGGGTGTGTTCAGATTGTCCCTCCTATCTCCTCTCTCTCTCCTCTTGACCTTAACCCCGGAAGCGTTTAAGTGGCGGCCATGATAAGAGCCGTTTGAATTCTCTAAAAGTTAAGGAAAGGTGGGTCAATGCTTCCTTTATAACCTCCTTTAGGAAACACTGGACCATCCTTCACCAAAGGAGACGAGATAATGACGACCCACAATTCCTTGCGGCCGCAACATTTAAAGCGACTCGCTCATCCGAGCGTTCAGGAAAACTAACGATCTGTTGGAGGAGAAATGTGGAGACAATCTGCATTTGGTTTATTTATTGATTTGACTCATAATTAGTTTCTTTGTATTGATTAGATTTCTTTTTATTGAGTGTGAAGAAGGTGAACTTTGCTTTAACACATTCTTGTCTCATGTTCAGTGGAGATGCTTTGCTGTTATTTGATGTTGATTCAGAACTTGTAATATAAAACCTTGTTAATAAAAAAAGAAAAGGGACTCAGATCATGGAAGTTACCAAGCTGCAATAATATGAACAACTGTGACCAATCTTAAGCCCAGAGGTGAACTATGAACGTGATGCTGATGTTGTCAAACCATCACAGTGAAGTATCCTGCTAGATTATATTCCTTTATTTCAAACCTCGTGGTTATTAGGATTATTTCACCGGTAAGAAGGGGAAAGATTTTTAGATCAGCTGTAGTCCATTTTCTGAACATTGTAGTTTCACCACGGCAGACCCACGTCACTAACCTCCGCCGCCGTCGCATTATTACGTCACCGAGTGGAAATGTGGTCGGATTGTCAAAACAACGCGATCGCCTTTCCCTAAGTCCTTTATGAATTCTCCTAACACCTTTCCTTAACCCCATGGCGTTTTCACGAGGTTAAGGTGAAGAGGAGAGAGAGAGGAGAGAGGAGGGACGATCCGAACGCACCCCAAGGCCCTTTCCGAATAGCCACAGTTCAGTATGCAGTGCGGACTTTTCAGTAGAGAGTTTCAGTAGACTGAACCCTCGTGGTCGTTCAGTAGACTGAACCCTCGTGGTCGTTCAGTAGTCTGAACCCTCGTGGTCGTTCAGTAGTCTGAACCCTCGTGGTCGTTCAGTAGTCTGAACCCTCGCGGTCGTTCAGTAGACTGAACCCTCGTGGTCGTTCAGTAGACTGAACCCTCGTGGTCGTTCAGTAGTCTGAACCCTCGCGGTCGTTCAGTAGACTGAACCCTCGTGGTCGTTCAGTAGTCTGAACCCTCGTGGTCGTTCAGTAGTCTGAACCCTCGTGGTCGTTCAGTAGACTGAACCCTCGTGGTCGTTCAGTAGTCTGAACCCTCGTGGTCGTTCAGTGGACTGAACCCTCGTGGTCGTTCAGTAGACTGAACCCTCGTGGTCGTTCAGTAGACTGAACCCTCGTGGTCGTTCAGTAGACTGAACCCTCGTGGTCGTTCAGTAGTCTGAACCCTCGTGGTCGTTCAGTGGACTGAACCCTCGTGGTCGTTCAGTAGTCTGAACCCTCGTGGTCGTCCAGTAGACTGAACCCTCGTGGTCGTTCAGTGGACTGAACCCTCGTGGTCGTTCAGTAGACTGAACCCTCGTGGTCGTTCAGTAGTCTGAACCCTCGTGGTCGTTCAGTGGACTGAACCCTCGTGGTCATTCAGTAGTCTGAACCCTCGTGGTCGTTCAGTGGACTGAACCCTCGTGGTCATTCAGTAGTCTGAACCCTTGTGGTCGTTCAGTAGACTGAACCCTCGTGGTCGTTCAGTAGACTGAACCCTCGTGGTCGTTCAGTAGTCTGAACCCTCGCGGTCGTTCAGTAGTCTGAACCCTTGTGGTCGTTCAGTAGTCTGAACCCTTGTGGTCGTTCAGTAGACTGAACCCTCGTGGTCGTTCAGTAGTCTGAACCCTCGTGGTCGTTCAGTAGTCTGAACCCTTGTGGTCATTCAGTAGTCTGAACCCTTGTGGTCGTTCAGTAGACTGAACCCTCGTGGTCGTTCAGTAGACTGAACCCTCGTGGTCGTTCAGTAGTCTGAACCCTTGTGGTCATTCAGTAGTCTGAACCCTTGTGGTCGTTCAGTAGACTGAACCCTCGTGGTCGTTCAGTAGACTGAACCCTCGTGGTCGTTCAGTAGTCTGAACCCTTGTGGTCATTCAGTAGTCTGAACCCTTGTGGTCGTTCAGTAGACTGAACCCTCGTGGTCGTTCAGTAGACTGAACCCTCGTGGTCGTTCAGTAGTCTGAACCCTTGTGGTCGTTCAGTAGTCTGAACCCTCGCGGTCGTTCAGTAGACTGAACCCTCGTGGTCGTTCAGTAGTCTCAACCCTCGTGGTCGTTCAGTAGTCTGAACCCTCGTGGTCGTTCAGTAGTCTGAACCCTCGTGGTCGTTCAGTAGTCTGAACCCTCGTGGTCGTTCAGTAGTCTGAACCCTAGTGGTCGTTCAGTAGTCTGAACCCTTGTGGTCGTTCAGTAGTCTGAACCCTTGTGGTCGTTCAGTAGACTGAACCCTCGTGGTCGTTCAGTAGTCTGAACCCTCGTGGTCGTTCAGTAGTCTGAACCCTCATGGTCGTTCAGTGGACTGAACCCTCGTGGTCGTTCAGTAGACTGAACCCTCGTGGTCGTTCAGTAGACTGAACCCTCGTGGTCGTTCAGTAGACTGAACCCTCGTGGTCGTTCAGTAGTCTGAACCCTCGTGGTCGTTCAGTGGACTGAACCCTCGTGGTCGTTCAGTAGTCTGAACCCTCGTGGTCGTCCAGTAGACTGAACCCTCGTGGTCGTTCAGTGGACTGAACCCTCGTGGTCGTTCAGTAGACTGAACCCTCGTGGTCGTTCAGTAGTCTGAACCCTCGTGGTCGTTCAGTGGACTGAACCCTCGTGGTCATTCAGTAGTCTGAACCCTTGTGGTCGTTCAGTGGACTGAACCCTCGTGGTCGTTCAGTAGACTGAACCCTCGTGGTCGTTCAGTAGTCTGAACCCTCGTGGTCGTTCAGTAGACTGAACCCTCGTGGTCGTTCAGTAGACTGAACCCTCGTGGTCGTTCAGTAGACTGAACCCTCGTGGTCGTTCAGTAGACTGAACCCTCGTGGTCGTTCAGTAGACTGAACCCTCGTGGTCGTTCAGTAGACTGAACCCTCGTGGTCGTTCAGTAGACTGAACTCTCGTGGTCGTTCAGTAGACTGAACCCTCGTGGTCGTTCAGTGGACTGAACCCTCGTGGTCGTTCAGTAGACTGAACCCTCGTGGTCATTCAGTAGACTGAACCCTCGTGGTCGTTCAGTAGACTGAACCCTCGTGGTCATTCAGTAGACTGAACCCTCGTGGTCATTCAGTAGACTGAACCCTCGTGGTCGTTCAGTAGACTGAACCCTCGTGGTCGTTCAGTAGACTGAACCCTCGTGGTCGTTCAGTAGACTGAACCCTCGTGGTCATTCAGTAGACTGAGCCCTCGTGGTCGTTCAGTGGACTGAACCCTCGTGGTCGTTCAGTAGACTGAACCCTCGTGGTCGTTCAGTGGACTGAACCCTCGTGGTCGTTCAGTAGACTGAACCCTCGTGGTCGTTCAGTAGACTGAACCCTCGTGGTCGTTCAGTGGACTGAACCCTCGTGGTCGTTCAGTAGACTGAACCCTCGTGGTCGTTCAGTGGACTGAACCCTCGTGGTCGTTCAGTAGACTGAACCCTCGTGGTCGTTCAGTAGTCTGAACCCTCGTGGTCGTTCAGTAGACTGAACCCTCGTGGTCGTTCAGTAGACTGAACCCTCGTGGTCGTTCAGTAGACTGAACCCTCGTGGTCGTTCAGTGGACTGAACCCTCGTGGTCGTTCAGTAGACTGAACCCTCGTGGTCGTTCAGTGGACTGAACCCTCGTGGTCGTTCAGTAGACTGAACCCTCGTGGTCGTTCAGTAGTCTGAACCCTCGTGGTCGTTCAGTAGACTGAACCCTCGTGGTCGTTCAGTAGACTGAACCCTCGTGGTCGTTCAGTAGACTGAACCCTCGTGGTCGTTCAGTAGTCTGAACCCTCGTGGTCGTTCAGAGGTCATGTTTTGTGTCCACCTCAGTAGACTGAACATTTCAGGATGGATACTAACTTCCTGGTTTTATGCCGTATGGATCGGATGCGTCCTTTCAGGAAATGAATTGTATTTTACCCACAATGCAGTGCGAAATTAACCGTAAAACGTGACTTCACGTGATCCTCCAAATGAAAACAAAGGAGCATGGATTAATTGAATGTTTAATCTCGAGTTAAAGTCCTCTTCTAAAATCTCCTTTAATGAACAAACATGTAACAAATGTGTGCATGATGATAAAACCTTTCCCCCTCTATTTAAAGAATGATTTACACATTTATGTCTGCGTCTTTATTTACCTTTAGATTCTCTATGTTTCTGTCTCTTCTTCTTTCCTCTATGTACTGTATCTTATTATTTCATCTGTCTTTACTTACATTGTGATGTTATTTTTGTTACTGACTGTATATGTGCGTTACTCTTCTTCAATAAAGATAAACAAACAAACAAACGAGGATGGAGGCGTCCGGTTCAGGTAACACAAATGAGGCCACTTCCACACTGAATGAATCAAATGAAGTAGGAACTAATATCTGCTTACTGTGCTGTTTACTAAACAGTAGGTACTTACAGGATACAGCACGGAGAGGAGGGACTGACTACTGACAGACAGAGTGAGTAGGCACTTTGCAATTTGGATACACCCTAAGATCCAGACCAACGAGCCGATAGTCCAGGTATCCCTACAGACAAATAGTCCTTTCACACCCTCACTAAACCTCCTGAAGTGTTCGTGCTGAGCTGCATGTGTGAACACAAACAGCTGAATGTTTCTCTCTTCACCCGGAGTTTCTCCTCCAGCCTCCTCGTATTTATTCTGCAGAAAGTCAGAGTGAGCTGATGTGAGAACGCAGCAGGATATAATCAGGAGAATTCACCTCGAGCGAGTGGGAGGGGGTGGTGACGTTTATTCCCTGTGATCGCTGCACGACCATAGACTGTCTGCACGCCACCTCTACGATCTCCGTGCTCTAATGAACCTGCTGCATTCTGTTTCCTGTTCTCCAGTATGTTCTTCTCCACTCTTTAGTTCAGATTGTGATTCTGTTCAACTACACGTAGCATTGATAGAAAGACACATATTCTCATTATAGCGTCGTGTAGAGGACTCTGCTGCTTCGTACACCACTTCTGCATCGTTCTTTTTACATCACGTCTTACCTCAGGAGACCCCCCCCCCCCTCCTGTCTGACAGGGATAGTCTCCTGCTGTGAGGTGCATGTGTGAACAGGTCAGGAGGAGTCCTCCTGAAGTGTGAATAAAATGAAGTTCTAATGTGACTGCTTGTAAAAAGTGGAGCTCAGACGGACAATCCCTGCGCAGAGGTTAAAGGTCAGGGACTGAATTAGTTGAGGTGACACCTAGCAGCTCCCACCTGTCACTCAGAGGCCACGCCCCCCTAATTCTACATCACTTAAAGCCTTAATATAATGTAAACAGGTGAGTTGTATAAACTCTGGGACTCGACCTGCGTCTGATTTGAATGCTCATAAAGGACATAAATATGAAGAGTAGATGAGTTGTGTATGGGGGGTCGTTCAGAAGCAGAGAAGTTGTTGTAGTCGCGTGCAGCTGCTGAGACGCCCCACTGTCACCGCTGCTGAAAGGGCGAGAGATTTACAGACAGACGTGTGGAGGCCAGAGGGTCCAGACTGCTGCTCTGCAGGCAGACGGTCAGTGTCAGGGCAGCTTCAGGAGGAATCAGAGGACTGGGAGAGCTCAGAGGACTCTACAGGTCAGTGTTTAACTTTCATAACTAAATTAAGAACCAAACAACGCAGAGGTAGAGCAGCCGCTCCTGAGTCCTGAGAGGGTTTAAATCTATGGATGTAGTGAGGTGTGTCAGTAGAGAGTGATGTAACACAAAGGTCTCTCTCTGCAGGGATCCTTTCTGTCGTGTTGTCACACGCTCAGACCTCGTCCACACGTCAGCGGGTATGTTTGAACATGTAGCTTATTCTGTGTGGTATAAAAGCGTTTAAAACACATCAACAAACACTCATACAGTCATTGTTCTGAACCGTCAAAACTGAGTGTTTTATTCTGAACATAAACCGGATGTTTTAATGTTGTTTCGGTGTCTGACTTCCTGTCCTGCTCGATCTGCTCTGTGCTAAATTGATGCTCCATGCTCCGGCATCCTGCAGAAATAGAAGCCTTGTGTATCTGCTACCAAGGTCTCTGGACTGACGGAGCTGAGACGCAGCGCAGCGAAGCCAGTGGAAGCACGCACAGCTCAGCTGTGCTAACATGACGGAGCGGAGACGGACCGAACATGCATCTGGTGGAATTTAGCCTTAAATCTCCATCCTTCATTCAGACGCCACAACATGAAGACAGAAGCACTTACCTACGATTTAAACATCCTGCAGCGTGTGTCTTTACAAGATTTAACATTTAAATGATAAACATCTTTAAACTGCTGTGGCTCAGAGGCACGTTCGTCCTGCACGATGCTGTGAATCATGAAGCAGGTTTGATTCCTGATGAATTCCTCCTGACTTCATTGTGAACTTTAAGGCGCTCTTTGACCTCCTGGGCAGCGGCCCTGCAGGACAAAGAGCAGAGGTCAAAGGTCAAACAAAGAAGCTGTAAAACGTGTCGAGTAGAGCTGCAGGGCCGGTTCCCTTTAACCCTCAGAGTATGTCTGGGTACTTTTGTGTGCAGCCATCTGCAGGTCCTTAACCCCCCCCCCCGATGACTTTAAAGCCATCTGATTGGCTCTCACTGTGTGAAGTTGTCTGACTCTCTGACACTTGTGGTGGAGCTGACCTCCATTAATGATTCCGACAGACTGACAGTAAATCTGCTTCTGCACACGCTGACGGCTTTTATGTCCTCCTGCTGCTGCTGTGTGTGTGTGTGTGTGTGTGTGTGTGTGTGTGTGTGTGTGTGTGTGTGTGTGTGTGTGTGTGTGTGTGTGTGTGTGTGTGTGTGTGTGTGTGTGTGTGTGTGTGTGTGTGTGTGTGTGTGTGTGTGTGTGTGTGCGTGTGCGTGTGCGTGTGCGTGTGCGTGTGCGTGTGCGTGTGTGTGTGTGATGGTCGATGAATAAACTGAGCAGCTGCTGGATAAAAAGTTTTAAATCTTTTTTCAGGAAACTTTGGAATCAACCAATGAGGTTCTGAGATTTGAGATTTGTGAATAGCTGAACTGTTTCAACACAAACAGGAAACAATCTTTGTTTTGGATTCCAATGATTTTTTAGATTTAGCAGGAGGTTGGTTAAGGACGTTACCATAACACAAACACAACATCACACAGTCGGCTGAGGCCAGGAGGGAACAGTATAAAGCAGGGAAACTCCGCCCAACATGAATGACATCATCACCCTGCCCTCTCGCTGGCTGTAAATGATTCAGACTATGACCATCTGCGTTCACACATCCTCACAGCTCGACTTCTTATGTGTTAGAGGAGACATACTGAGTCATGTTTTTGAGAAAAATGTTTAGTCATCCCCCCCCCTCTCTCTCGCTCTCTGTAGGATCCCACCTACGCCTCCTTCCTGCTCAGTAAGCTGCAGCGCCTCCACTGGCCTCGTACCGGCCGCCATGTTTCTCTCGACTCCCGCTGTGACGTCTGCGGTGCCTCCTTCCACCAACTGAGGCGCCTCGCTTTGCGTCGTGCTCTCGGCGTCGGCAGGAAGATGACGCCTCGCCCCGCTGCACCCCAAACTGCCATCCGCCCGCACCCCTGTGGCCACCCGGCCGCTGAGAGCAGCTGGGAGGGCGACAAGCTTCCAGTGAAGCAGCAGAGATGGTCGGAGGAGGAGCATCTGGAGGGCGTGGCTCCGTGGGGATGGGGCGGAGTGCAGAGCACCTACCTGGGTGGAGGCGGAGCCAGAGGGCTGGCCATAGTCACACCCCTCCCCCTGAATGCACAGAACTACCTGGAGGGGGTTTGGAGAGTGTCCTGCTGCAGACCTGATCATCAAGACACTACGGTGAGCAGTGAGGGACACAAAAGACACAAGACAGATCAAGAATAGACAAGGAAACGAGGAAACAGGAAACAGTTTCCTTGTTTTCATGTTTACTTGTTTCCTCGCTCCTTGTTTCCTCGCTCCTTGTTTCCTTGTGTTTCCTTGTTTCCATGTGTTTCCTTGTTTCCTCGCTCCTTGTTTCTTTGTTTCCTTGTTTCCATGTTTTCTTGATTCCATGTTTCCTTTGTGTTTCCTTGTTTCCATGTGTTTCCTTGTTTCCTTGTTTCCTCGCTCCTTGTTTCCTTATTTGCATGTTTCCTTGTGTTTCCTTGTTTCCTCGCTCCTTGTTTCCTTGTTTCCATGTTTCCTTGTGTTTCCTTGTTTCTATGTGTTTCCTTGTTTCCTGGCTCAGGTTTGTATTTGGTTTGGTTCTGGCCGTGTGCTCGGCTGCTTGCAGCTCTCGGTGTAATCCTGTTATCTGGCAGAGCGTGTCCCATTGAAACTGCTGTATAATGGACTCATGGTTACTGCTTCCTGTTACCACGGTAATCCAGCGTAGCCGGGCCACAGATATCAGCCCAGAGAAGAACAGAAATAAAACAGACAAACAGAGAAGAAGAAGAAGAAGAAGAAGAAGAAGAAGAAGAAGAAGAAGAAGAAGAAGAAGAAGAAGAAGAAGAAGAAGAAGAAGAAGAAGAAGAAGAAGAAGAAGAAGAAGAAGAAGAAGAAGAAGAAGAAGAAGAAGAAGAAGAAGAAGAAGAAGGATTAGTAAAGGCTTGTGTCTTGACAGAATGAGGACAGGCGCAACAACAACCCCTAAAATCATATTATTGATAATGTGATGTGTCATGGGTGCAGATAATTAACTCTATATATATATATAATATATATGCATGAGAACATTAATGATCATTTAAAGTGCAGAGCTGTCTCGTTTTAACATTTAAATTCATCATAAAAAGATGCCGCCCTGTCGTTAGCATTGCTCACAAGATTAGCTGTTAGCTACAACAAGCCCAAAAAATCCTGAAGCTCTGATTTACTAAGAATGATTACAGTCTCTAATATCTCCACAACTCGTCTATCCTGTTCTCCCTCTCTCTGCTCCGTCTCTGAGTCTAACTCTCAGAGTATGACGGAGCTGCACTCTCACACTGAAGGAGCTGCACTCTCACACTGAAGGAGCTGCACTCTCACACTGAAGGAGCTGCACTCTCACGCTGACGGAGCTGCACTCTCACACTGACGGAGCTGCTCTCTCATACTGAAGGAGCTGCACTCTGACACTGACGGAGCTGCACTCTCACACTGAAGGAGCTGCACTCTCACACTGACGGAGCTGCACTCTCACACTGAAGGAGCTGCACTCTCACACTGAAGGAGCTGCACTCTCACACTGAAGGAGCTGCACTCTCACACTGACGGAGCTGCACTCTCACACTGACAGAGCTGCACTCTTACACTGACGGAGCTGCTCTCTCATACTGAAGGAGCTGCACTCTCACACTGAAGGAGCTGCACTCTCACACTGACAGAGCTGCACTCTCACACTGACAGAGCTGCACTCTCACACTGACGGAGCTGCACTCTCACACTGAAGGAGCTGCACTCTCACACTGACAGAGCTGCACTCTCACACTGACAGAGCTGCACTCTCACACTGAAGGAGCTGCACTCTCACGCTGACGGAGCTGCACTCTCACGCTGACAGAGCTGCACTCTCACACTGACAGAGCTGCACTCTCACACTGACAGAGCTGCACTCTCACACTGACAGAGCTGCACTCTCACACTGACAGAGCTGCACTCTCACACTGACGGAGCTGCACTCTCACACTGACAGAGCTGCACTCTCACACTGACGGAGCTGCACTCTCACACTGAAGGAGCTGCACTCTCACGCTGACGGAGCTGCACTCTCACACTGACAGAGCTGCACTCTCACACTGACAGAGCTGCACTCTCACACTGACAGAGCTGCACTCTCACACTGAAGGAGCTGCACTCTCACGCTGACGGAGCTGCACTCTCACACTGACAGAGCTGCACTCTCACACTGACAGAGCTGCACTCTCACACTGACAGAGCTGCACTCTCACACTGACAGAGCTGCACTCTCACGCTGAAGGAGCTGCACTCTCACACTGACAGAGCTGCACTCTCACACTGACTGAGCTGCACTCTCACACTGACGGAGCTGCACTCTCACGCTGAAGGAGCTGCACTCTCACACTGACAGAGCTGCACTCTCACACTGACTGAGCTGCACTCTCACACTGACGGAGCTGCTCTCTCACACTGACGGAGCTGCTCTCTCACACTGACTGAGCTGCACTCTCACACTGACGGAGCTGCACTCTCACGCTGACAGAGCTGCACTCTCACACTGACTGAGCTGCACTCTCACACTGACTGAGCTGCACTCTCACACTGACAGAGCTGCACTCTCACACTGACAGAGCTGCACTCTCACACTGACAGAGCTGCACTCTCACACTGACAGAGCTGCACTCTCACACTGACTGAGCTGCACTCTCACACTGACGGAGCTGCACTCTCACACTGACGGAGCTGCACTCTCACACTGACTGAGCTGCACTCTCATGCGATTCATGTGAATCAGATGCTGTCTTCTTGAATTTTTTCAGTTTGAGTGAACGTAAACGTCACACAATCCTTTTGTGAATCAGGCCCTCGGCTCTTTAAGCAGCCACACAGTGATTGACCAGAATGGGATGTTTGGATACCCATTTACAAGCTAATGACCAGAGATAATTAGTTAATGACCTCAGACAGAGCTTCCTCCTCCTGCAGCTAATGATGCTTTAAGCTAACAGACCACAACCTGCAGCAGCACTGGCGGCGGCCTGTTAGCTTCCTGCTGATGGTTCTCCTCTGGGATCTACCCTCTGCCGTCATCATTAGATTGTTTTCATCTGCTTTAAATGAATCAAAGAAGCTTCAGTCAAGGACAAACACCAAGAACATTGTCTGTCCCGTCACACTTTGTGGTGATTTCTTTCTCTAAACACTACATTACCCATGAGCCTCAGCTGCTGCTATAACTCTGTTTTGGAGGATTCCTCCTCTACAAAGATTAAACTTTTACATCTCTTTGATAAAAGTCACATGTTAAAGTTTGATGTGGTTCATGTTTCAGGGTTTGACTTCACACTCAGACTACGCGACAATGAAGGGCTCCAGTCTGGATGTCAAACCAGCATTTCACAGCATCGCCACCCAGACCAGCCGACCCCCGTCTGCTGCGGCCGCCTTCTTCATCAGGTCAGTGAACGCATCACTGACCAAACCTTTAAGAGATACAGAAAACGTTTATCCTCACTACGTTTTACGTAAGCTAAATAAGCTAAATAAAACATAAAAAACAAATCTGTTTGAGCTTCATGTGAATCCCAAAACTCAAAGACCATAAAAAAGGTAAAACTGTAAAATGAAGATATAAAACTTTCTCTGTAAACTTAGGCAATGCCACATCCTCCTAGTGTGGATCTGTCAGATCTCACTTCTCTCAAACACTGCCTTAAAGATGTACAAAATGGGATGGCCCATAACTCTCTACTACTTTTTTACTGGGTCCAGGAAGAGGGAGCATATCAGTCCTGTCCTAGCATCCCTTCACCGTCTCACAATACGCTTCAGTGTTGATTTGAAGGTTGCGCTTTTTGTTTTAAAAGCCCCGAATGGCCTGGCTCCCCCCCCAACACTTCATCTAGGCCCCATAAGACCGTCCAGCATGGGCCTCCTGGCCGTCCCTCACTCACGGCTCAAAGTTGAACCCCCAATCAGGTCTGCCCCCTGTGTTGACTTGAATTTCACATGTTGGCATTTGAGTCCTCTGGTCCTGAATAGTCAGTGACTCTCAGGTTTTCCTCTCTCGTTTCTGTGTTCTTATAAATATTGTAAATTCTTGTATATCGTTTCTTGAATGAATCGTGCAGAACTTCGGTCAAATGTGCTTTATGAAATAATGTGACTTGACTATTTAAGTTTCTACTGATAGCAATCTCTGGGTCTATTTTGGTGGAACTCTGTGTCGAATGATGCAGCTCGTGCAGGAACATTTCCATCTGTAGGAAAGTGCTGACGTCTTCATTCAGATTTTTTACCAAGAAGCGTGTTTAAGGGACTTTCACTGCGAAGAAACCTTAAACAGAGAATATTTTCTGCAGTCTGAGTCTCATGAGTTTAAGGGATAATTTCATGCAGCCCTTCCTGATCCAGATTCCGTGGTGAGAACACGTAAAAGGCAGACTCTTCTCTGCGTACAGAATCTAATTGGCAGATTGGCTATTTTTATCCGTAGCTGTGAGTGGTTGGAGCTGTCAGACAGAGAGCAGCCAAGCAGCAAGGCCTTCAGGGTTCAGGAGGGTTTGGGCTCACTTGGTGGCTTATCTGGATTAATTGGTGCTGAATAAGTGGTGAGTCTCCGAGTGAGCAGAGATCCACCAAACCTTTACGATCCTGTATGACGGACTGAGAGAAGACTGAGAAATAAACGGAGCTGCTCTGAGAATGGCTCGGCAACAACGACCTCTCTAACACACCTTTCCTGTTCACCTGACTAAACACAGGTTTATACAACTCACCTCTTTACATTACATTAAGGTTTAAAGAGATCTAGAATTAGGGGGCGTGGCCTCTTTGAGTGACAGGTGAGAGCTGCTAGCTGCCTGCTAGGTGTCCCCTCAGCTAGTTCAGTCCCTGACCTTTAACCTCTGGGCCGTGTTTGTGCTGTTGGAGCCTTTTGGAGATTTGTTCCTGTAAATATCAGACTAATAATCTGTCTCTGTGTGAGCTCTATTGGACTAACAGACCGTCCAACAAGTCTGAGCTCCACTTTTTACAACCAGTCACATTAGAACTTTATTTATTTACACGTTAGCAACAATTAGCAGCTAACTGAGCCTGTGAGAATCATACCTGGACTGTTAGCTCGCTAACTGTTCGGTCGGTGCATTGTGTGATGTGTCTCCACCCTCTTGATTGAAACACTAACAGAAGGCTTCAGAGCGACTCAGACGACCTGACAGATGACATCACGTTACAGTCTGAGGTGTGAACAGGTGAGAGAACACCTGTGAGCTGCATTAAAACCACCTTGCTCCTCCAGCTGCTCCTCAAACACCTGAGCTCCACTGAAGACCTTCAGACGACGCTCAGGATCATATTACCCAGCATTCACTTCAAAGACTTCCCAGCATGCATCTGTGGGTGGGTGGTGAGGGCTGAGAGAAGGCAGAAGAGTCACTCTGCTTTTATCTGAACATCTTTGAAGGCTCGATCAGCCCGCAGCTCTCTGCAGAACACACACGACATGCACACACACACACACACACACACACACACACACACACACACACACTGATAAACTTGGTGCTGCTTCCTCCTGCAGCAGTGGTTCACTCTGAGTGTTTAGCAGTGACTGAAACACGTCCAGGATATCCTCAGCAACATGTGGTCAAATGAAACCGTATAAAATAATTGCGGTGAGGGTTGAGCACGGAAAATGACGTCCGTTCATCACTCTCCCCTCGCTTCATCCGGAACTACAAAAAAGTTGAGGAGCAGGTATGGTGGTCAAAGAAGCTGACATCCAAACCTTTATTTCTTTATGTTGAATAAATGTAAATATGAAGAGGATGATTGTGGGAAATGAAGAGTGAAAACAAAGGATGGATCTGAGAGTAAAGCAGATCAACATCTGACTCTTTGCACCTTAAGGGAAAAGAAGACGATAAGAACAGAGTTTATGTCGGAGAAAGATGAAGTCAGAGGAACGTGAGACAGAGAATCTGTTGAACTTGGAGAGAATCCAGAGAGTCTGGACGTTCAGGCGTTCTGCCAGCAGAATGCGAGGAGTCGACAGTCGGAGGATCAACAGGAGACGACCATGTTAACATGAAGCGATGTGAGAAAGCTCGCAGACGTGTGGGAGTTATTTCAATATGGCAGCCTGAGATGTTTCTCCTCCATCTGTCCGTCAGCGAGCGGAGAAATCCCCCCACACCGACAACACTTTAACATCTCTCTCTAAAATAGCTGATTTAAAGATCGTTCTCTGCTCCATTACCTTCAATTATTCACTTAAAGGGATACATCACCCATTTGCATTAAGCTTTGTATCATTAGAAACCTGGTAGTATTTTTGAATGGTCGTGCATCCCGCCCTCATTTTCCCCTGAGACGAGAAAGCTCCGTATTTCTTTTCTGAAAAGGAGCCTCTGATGACGCAAAAATCCTCATTTTGCGTCATCAGAGGCTCCTGTGGTTAGAGGGGGGGAAACTACATCGCTAGTTCCTCATGTTTTCGACCACTGAAGCTACAGACCTATCACAGATCAGTGGGCGGGACCTTACTGCCAGAATCTAAACTTAACGTCCGCCATCTTGCTAGGAAGCTATGCTAACAGGCTCTGTGGAGAAAGCTGATAAGAACCGAGAACGGTGAAAAAAGTATGTTTCAACTTCAAACTGATATGGATGAAGGGGATTATGAAGGTCTTGTGCTCAAATCGGATGTTCGTGACTATCTCTACGAGCCGCAATACAGCGGCGAGCAGTTGAGGCTGATGGAGGAACAGGAGCTGTCTGCTGCCGACAGGCAGGTCTCAGCAGCTGGGGCACAAGACCTGCCTGTCGCCGGCAGAGCTGGGGCGGACTGGTGGTGTCGGTGCTCTCTCTGTTTGTCTATGGACTCAGACAGAGAGTCTGTTTGCTGCCAGGAGTTTCTAAGATGCCAATTCCTTCTGAAAGAAATCTCGTAATCAGTTGAGTAAACGGCCGTATGTGTTGTAGACAGACACCGTAGCTTCAGTGGGAGTGGCCTGCGGTGCTGTGCATTCTGGGAGTTGTTGTCTTTCATCCACATGAGCCAAAAAGACACTTTCTGCCTTTTCTCGGTCAAGAAGGCTCCAACTTCAAAATGTTTTTCACATTTCTACTACATATATGACCCAATGTCAACACAGATTCATGTTTCAACGGGTGAAGTATCCCTTTAAATATAAACTCTGAACCGCGGCTCAGCTTGTAGGATCATCGGGACGTTTTAAGGTCCGATTCCTTTGTGCGGGAGTTCCCGACTCAAGGCTGCTGGGAGCCGATTTCCTTCCCAGATTATCTTATCCGATCTGCTTGGATATCTTCGGGGACGCCCTCATTTATATCAAACATTTGATATAAATAAGGGCGTCCACCTCTGTATGTAAGTCTGTAGGGACTTGGGTTGGGAACTAGAGGGTCGCTGGTTCAAGTGAAACAAATGTGGATATTGGTCTGGTAGCTGGAGAGGTGCCAGTTCATCTGACTGCTGTGTATGAATGGATGAGTTAATACTGATGGACTCTTTACTCAGCAGCCTCTACCATCAGTGTGTGAATGTGTATGAATGGATGAGTTAATACTGATGGACTCTTTACTCAGCAGCCTCTACCATCAGTGAGTGAATGTGTATGAATGGATGAGTTAATACTGATGGTCTCTTTACTCAGCAGCCTCTACCATCAGTGTGTGAATGTGTATGAATGGATGAGTTAATACTGATGGACTCTTTACTCAGCAGCCTCTACCATCAGTGAGTGAATGTGTATGAATGGATGAGTTAATACTGATGGACTCTTTACTCAGCAGCCTCTACCATCAGGGTGTGAATGTGTATGAATGGATGAGTTAATACTGATGGACTCTTTACTCAGCAGCCTCTACCATCAGTGAGTGAATGTGTATGAATGGATGAGTTAATACTGATGGACTCTTTACTCAGCAGCCTCTACCATCAGTGAGTGAATGTGTATGAATGGATGAGTTAATACTGATGGACTCTTTACTCAGCAGCCTCTACCATCAGTGTGTGAATGTGTATGAATGGATGAGTTAATACTGATGGACTCTTTACTCAGCAGCCTCTACCATCAGTGTGTGAATGTGTATGAATGGATGAGTTAATACTGATGGACTCTTTACTCAGCAGCCTCTACCATCAGTGTGTGAATGTGTATGAATGGATGAGTTAATACTGATGGACTCTTTACTCAGCAGCCTCTACCATCAGTGAGTGAATGTGTATGAATGGATGAGTTAATACTGATGGACTCTTTACTCAGCAGCCTCTACCATCAGTGTGTGAATGTGTATGAATGGATGAGTTAATACTGATGGTCTCTTTACTCAGCAGCCTCTACCATCAGTGAGTGAATGTGTATGAATGGATGAGTTAATACTGATGGACTCTTTACTCAGCAGCCTCTACCATCAGTGAGTGAATGTGTATGAATGGATGAGTTAATACTGATGGACTCTTTACTCAGCAGCCTCTACCATCAGTGTGTGAATGTGTATGAATGGATGAGTTAATACTGATGGTCTCTTTACTCAGCAGCCTCTACCATCAGTGAGTGAATGTGTATGAATGGATGAGTTAATACTGATGGACTCTTTACTCAGCAGCCTCTACCATCAGTGTGTGAATGTGTATGAATGGATGAGTTAATACTGATGGACTCTTTACTCAGCAGCCTCTACCATCAGTGAGTGAATGTGTATGAATGGATGAGTTAATACTGATGGTCTCTTTACTCAGCAGCCTCTACCATCAGTGAGTGAATGTGTATGAATGGATGAGTTAATACTGATGGTCTCTTTACTCAGCAGCCTCTACCATCAGTGAGTGAATGTGTATGAATGGATGAGTTAATACTGATGGACTCTTTACTCAGCAGCCTCTACCATCAGTGTGTGAATGTGTATGAATGGATGAGTTAATACTGATGGTCTCTTTACTCAGCAGCCACTACCATCAGTGAGTGAATGTGTATGAATGGATGAGTTAATACTGATTGACTCTTTACTCAGCAGCCTCTACCATCAGTGTGTGAATGTGTATGAATGGATGAGTTAATACTGATGGTCTCTTTACTCAGCAGCCTCTACCATCAGTGTGTGACTGTGTATGAATGGATGAGTTAATACTGATGGACTCTTTACTCAGCAGCCTCTACCATCAGTGTGTGAATGTGTATGAATGGATGAGTTAATACTGATGGTCTCTTTACTCAGCAGCCACTACCATCAGTGTGTGAATGTGTATGAATGGATGAGTTAATACTGATGGTCTCTTTACTCAGCAGCCTCTACCATCAGTGAGTGAATGTGTAGATGTGAACTGCGGAGTAAAAGCTCAAATCCTTGTACCATTTATTAGATCACATCTCTGGCTCTGCTGGATCGATTTGTTTGGACTGTGAAGATGGACTCTGGAGTTTTCTCTGAACTGTTGGGACCCCACATGTCTCTCTGCCTTCAGCTCCTGATGGATCCCTGCATCGCTGCGACAGAAGAAGGAAACCTTGCCCTAAGAGCTGAGGCCCCCTTGGATGCTAACATCCATTTTAAACTGAAGACGCCTGAAGACATGTGACATGAAAACAGCCACCAGAGCTGCTCTGCTTGGTAGGGAGGTGGGCGGTGTGTCAGGGGGTACCGGAGGTGTTGGCTGGTGTCAGTTGATTTCACAGCGTCTCTGTTCGGAAGCTGCAGAGCTTCAGTTGTAATTATCGCTGACAAACCCCACAGAAGCAGAGCCCCCCTCCCTTCTGATATGTATGCATTAGCTGCTGTTCATGGTACAGAGAGCACAGAGGACGCACACAGAGGAGAGGAGGGTGGGGTGCCTTTGAACGGAGGCCTTCATCGTGCGTTCATTCAGACTCCAGAGGAAGAGCTGTGTGTGTTATTAAAGCTGAATGTCCTCACACATGAAACAGAGAGGCAGAGCGCCCCCACATCCACGCTCATCCCACATTCAGCTTCAAAACCTGAACATGAAGGAGTAGAAGAAGAAGTCGTCCATAATTCAGGGGACAGAGTGAGACCTCGCTGCTGAAACATGTGAAACGTCTCCGTCCACAATCACGTCCGGATGTTTGTGATAAAACTCTTAGCAGCTGTTTTCATCTTATTATAGTCAGAAATATCTCGTTACGTTTCTTCTGTTCCACACTCACCTGACGAGTCCAGATAAGTTTTATGAGTCCGAGTTGTTTTAATGAGTTTCTTCAAATGAGATGTGATGTCTTCTTAGACCAGAAACACGTAAACGTCCAACACCTGCGTTTTATTTTATTTTATTCTGGAGCTACTGAGATATTCACCAAACAGTTCTGCTACTGGTCAGCTCGTTAAAAGTGAAGCCAAAAGATTTAGAGCTCCCCCTGCTGACTAGCTGCAGTATAGGTCATAAGCCCCGCCTCCTCCATGTTAACAGATGGGACAAACCATAAAAATACATGTCAGATAAATGTTTCTCAAACACAGATTATGTTCTCATCATGCTGATTATGTCACAGTGTTCAAATAATCGGAGACGTTTAGTTTTAATCAGTTATTTGATAATATATTAAGAAGTATGACGTCATGATTGACAGCTGTGTTGACCAATGAGGCTCCTGCGTTTCTGTGTGCTCCGGATTTTCAGAGTAGAGGAGGAACAGGGAGAGGAAACGTAACAAACACAAGAGTCATTGAACTTCCATCACGAGTGTCCACTTCAAACAGAATCTGAACCCACCTGAGTGACCTTTGACCTTTAGCAGGAAAGTAAACGTGCCAGGAGCTGCATCCATATTTATACACACTCATTGGTCTGCAGCTGCGTCGAGCCACGCCCAGAGACGTCTTTACTCGTAACTCTGGATGGAATTAAAGCTCTTAAAGTGCCACAGCTGCACTCTGTTTTCATTGTGATTTCTGTGGGATTAAAATGATACCCAGAACATTTCTGCTCCTCCAGACCTCCTCCCATAAAACTCCCCAAAAAGTTGAAGCTTAAATCGAGCGTCCCACCGAGGAGAGTCGAGTTCCCCAAAGTGGATTTCTGGCTCCGGGCCCGAGCGTCCGTATCGACTTCTTTGACTGACGAGCTGCTCTCCAAAAATCTGTGAGAGCAAAACGACTCCCTGCATCAGTGTCCCAGATCTGCAGCAATGCACCAAAACCTGACCTGCAACACCGAGGCTGATTAACACGCCGGCTCAGAGGTCACTGAAACACGAGTCACAGCTGCGTCTGACTTTGAAAAGTTTCAGGAACGTAACTCAGACTGATCACACAGCCGACGAGGAGGAGAGGCTCCAGTAACTGTGTCTCTGACCTAAAGATAACATCATCGTGCGGCTGTCTCCTCCGCACATCGATCACCAGGTTAGATTCACTTTGAGTTTTATGTCGGACACGTGGAAAAACAAATCCGCAGGTTATCCTTTTTCTTTCATCGTTGAGCTTCTGGTGAGAAAATGTCGCTGACTCAGAGGAATGTCTTTAAGGACAGCTCTTTAATAAATGTGTTTAGAACACAGCTCCTCCTCTTGAACCTGTAACCTCCGTGTTTCTGACAGTAATCCTCAGTATATCAAAGTGTTGACGCTCCGTGTGATTTGTTCTGAGCTGTTTTGCTCGGTTCTTTCCTCTGTTCATCATTTTGACGTTTTTTATTGGCTCACTGTCTGAGAGTCGGACGTCCCTCACAGGGGAAACTGTCTGCAGAGATAACAGATCCTGTTCATACGGCAGAGACAGTATCGACATGTTTGAAGCCCTGAGAACATCTGCTGTCTCTTATTCATCACAGTCCTCAACAGACAAACATCTCATGACCAGTGGCAGCTGGTCAATAGAGGGCGCCACCCACCCACTCTCCACAAGGACAATGACGGACGCCACTGAATTAAATTATTCAAAAGAAGTTTTCAATAAAGGCTAAACATACATGTTCAATTTTAAAGGGTAGTTATTGTTTGATCAGTAATAAAGATGTAGATTTAAAACGTTCTAAAGTTGCTGATTGGTGATGTGTTAACGGTGTTAATGTGGCCAGACTCCAGCGACCCCTGGCCTCCATTGCCTCGCGTTGCACATGCTCACTTCCTCCTCTTCAATATGAAAGATTAGAGGAGCTTCTCGTGGCGTTAAAAAATGTACCCATGAACGCATTACGCACCACCATGCAGGAGGAGGCAGCAGAGGGACACGTCCAGTGAACTGAGACATAAAGAGCGAGTCATGCAGCGTCACTGGATCAGAGCAGCAGACCAGACGAGCATGAGTCAGCAGTTTTAAAGTTTGTCTCCACAGAGTTCAGGAAACATGTGTCTCTAAGTATGAGTCCATGTGGTGATGTTTGTTGAGTAATTTCAGTAAAATAGATCGATTCCTAAATTGGAATTATCGTGATGCTAATTCTGTTAGCCACTTAATGGCATTTTCCAGTATGTGTTAGCATCAAGATAACAAACTAAGATACACATCCCGGTCCATCTGTGAGAAATTAGAGGGGGTTAGGGCTGCGGCCACGTGTCACGGCTAAGGCTAACAATCCTAATGAACAATAACTAACTGAAGTTGAGTTCAGTCGCTGATCACGGTGGAGTTTAGTTCCAACATTCAGCCAAACAGCCACCTCTATCTGACGCCCTCGTCTCCCTGCAGAGTGACACGCAGTGTTTAAGAAGTGCTTCTGCCTGATGATGTTTTAATCTAAACATAAGACACACGCCTGTTAAACAAAGAAAACGGTCAACGGTTGCACAAACCTCGCCTCTTACTGTCAGCGCTGCTTCAGCGGACGTCAGCGGCGATGGAAGGTGGAGGACAGAATCTAAGTTTAGACGTGCAGATGGTGAGTGTTTGGCAGGATAATTAGCAGGAAGAACATGCCTGATGGGTCAGAGGCTGAGCTGCTGACAAGCTAATGGCTAACACGGAGTGATACACAGACCGTCCTTTCATTTTTACACTAAGACTGTGAGCAATGTGGTTAGTATTCTACAAGCAACAGCCTCTGTACTGGACTCCTTATCTGACCCGAGATATGACCTTTCAGAGTAGTTTTATTCTACTACCTGAAAAAGAACAATACTGACTCTAATGCACAAGCTGCCATGAATAAATCAATATAAGACAAACAGAGAGCTAGCTAACAGTCCAGGTATGATTCTCACAGGCTCAGTTAGCTGCTAATTGTTGCTAACATGTAAATAAATAAAGTTCTAATGTGACAGGTTGTAAAAAGTGGAGCTCAGACTTGTTGGACGGTCTGTTAGTCCAATAAAGATCACAGAGAGACAGATTATTAGTCTGATATTTACAGGAACAAATCTTTAAAAGGCTCCAACAGCACAAACACGGCCCAGAGGTTAAAGGTCAGGGACTGAACTAGCTGAGGGGACACCTAGCAGCTCTCACCTGTCACTCAAAGAGGCCACGCCCCCTAATTCTACATCACTTTAACCTTTAATATAATGTAAACGGGTGAGTTGTATAAACATTCAGCCCGTACAGTTGAAGAGAGAAATGAGCTCTAGAGACCCAAACTGTTTTTATACCAGGCTGTAAACATGTTTATTTTAACATGGAGCTCTATGAGGACTGACTCACTGCAGGAGACAGACTCTAGTGGACACTGGAGGAACTGCAGCTGTAAAGTTGGACATTTTAACATGGGGCTCTATGGGGACTGACTCACTGCAGGAGACAGACTCTAGTGGACACTGGAGGAACTGCAGCTGTAAAGTTGGACATTTTAACATGGGGCTCTATGGGGACTGACTCACTGCAGGAGACAGACTCTAGTGGACACTGGAGGAACTGCAGCTGTAAAGTTGGACATTTTAACATGGGGCTCTATGGGGACTGACTCACTGCAGGAGACAGACTCTAGTGGACACTGGAGGAACTGCAGCTGTAAAGTTGGACATTTTAACATGGGGCTCTATGAGGACTGACTCACTGCAGGAGACAGACTCTAGTGGACACTGGAGGAACTGCAGCTGTAAAGTTGGACATTTTAACATGGGGCTCTATGGGGACTGACTCACTGCAGGAGACAGACTCTAGTGGACACTGGAGGAACTGCAGCTGTAAAGTTGGACATTTTAACATGGGGCTCTATGGGGACTGACTCACTGCAGGAGACAGACTCTAGTGGACACTGGAGGAACTGCAGCTGTAAAATTGGACATTTTAACATGGGGCTCTATGGGGACTGACTCACTGCAGGAGACAGACTCTAGTGGACACTGGAGGAACTGCAGCTGTAAAGTTGGACATTTTAACATGGGGCTCTATGGGGACTGACTCACTGCAGGAGACAGACTCTAGTGGACACTGGAGGAACTGCAGCTGTAAAGTTGGACATTTTAACATGGGGCTCTATGGGGACTGACTCACTGCAGGAGACAGACTCTAGTGGACACTGGAGGAACTGCAGCTGTAAAGTTGGACATTTTAACATGGAGCTCTATGGGGACTGACTCACTGCAGGAGACAGACTCTAGTGGACACTGGAGGAACTGCAGCTGTAAAGTTGGACATTTTAACATGGAGCTCTATGGGGACTGACTCACTGCAGGAGACAGACTCTAGTGGACACTGGAGGAACTGCAGCTGTAAAGATGGACATTTTAACATGGGGCTCTATGGGGACTGACTCACTGCAGGAGACAGACTCTAGTGGACACTGGAGGAACTGCAGCTGTAAAGATGGACATTTTAACATGGGGCTCTATGGGGACTGACTCACTGCAGGAAACAGACTCTAGTGGACACTGGAGGAACTGCAGCTGTAAAGTTGGACATTTTAACATGGGGCTCTATGAGGACTGACTCACTGCAGGAGACAGACTCTAGTGGACACTGGAGGAACTGCAGCTGTAAAGTTGGACATTTTAACATGGAGCTCTATGGGGACTGACTCACTGCAGGAGACAGACTCTAGTGGACACTGGAGGAACTGCAGCTGTAAAGTTGGACATTTTAACATGGAGCTCTATGGGGACTGACTCACTGCAGGAGACAGACTCTAGTGGACACTGGAGGAACTGCAGCTGTAAAGATGGACATTTTAACATGGGGCTCTATGGGGACTGACTCACTGCAGGAGACAGACTCTAGTGGACACTGGAGGAACTGCAGCTGTAAAGATGGACATTTTAACATGGGGCTCTATGGGGACTGACTCACTGCAGGAGACAGACTCTAGTGGACACTGGAGGAACTGCAGCTGTAAAGTTGGACATTTTAACATGGGGCTCTATGGGGACTGACTCACTGCAGGAGACAGACTCTAGTGGACACTGGAGGAACTGCAGCTGTAAAATTGGACATTTTAACATGGGGCTCTATGGGGACTGACTCACTGCAGGAGACAGACTCTAGTGGACACTGGAGGAACTGCAGCTGTAAAGTTGGACATTTTAACATGGGGCTCTATGGGGACTGACTCACTGCAGGAGACAGACTCTAGTGGACACTGGAGGAACTGCAGCTGTGCCGCCCCCTCCTCTCTAGAGTGGATGCTCACGCAGGTCACCATGTGGTGGACACTGAAGCTTCAGTGTTTATCCAGCTCTGCATCGGTCTGTAAACCTTTCTGCGTTCTAACCTCTCTCCATTTTTCAAAAGCATCTCCAATATTGATCCTAGTTTGAGCACGTTTCTGCTCGTGGAGCTTATTAGAAACATGCAGAGGCTTTTTAGGTCGGGTACAATCACTTCTATCTGAACCAGTTCTCTTGCCCGCTTCCATCGCTGCAACACCTGTTGGTTTGACCTGATAACTGCTCTCATATCTGGCAAACCGAGGGGCGTCCAAAACGGCCGTGTGGGGGTGCCTTAAAACCGCCTACCTTCTCTGGTCCAAACAAATCCAGACCATTCAGGACCAGAATCTAAAGTTAGAAGGAGGACATACTGGCTGCTGCATTGTTGTCAGAGAAGCCAGCACTTCAACATAGCATGTTTCCTTAATGTCTGATCATAGAGTAAGCTCACTTTATCATTTCACTCTCTACACAGCTCACTGATTGGAGCTTTATTAATTTTTATTCGATCTTTAAAGATAGCTTCAACAATATTCACAAATACTGTGCATGTGGTTATCACTGGTATTAGTTTAATAATGAACTGGTCTGGGATCAGTTTAGAGTATCTCTTCAGGCTTACTGTGACAGATTTCCTCCGGCAGCTCACCTCATATCGATCGGTGTCTGGTTCAGAGTATTGATCCGGACTGGACTGGATATGGATCTGTGGATGCTCTCTGATAGATCCGATGATTTCACTCCTTCTCTGCAGATATTTTTCTTACAGATCTCCTCCTCTGATATCTCATCCTCCATCTCATCATGCTCAGTCATTGATTTTCTATTTTAACCCCAAACATGACGAAGTTTCATCCAACGTCTGAATAAAGAAAAGTTGTTTCTTTAACGTTTGGATGTTTTCATGGATTTGAACTCGTCAAGCAAAGTGATGTTGATGTTGAGTGAACCTTCATGTTCTCTGTTAATGTTGAACAGTGCTGTTAGAGCCATTTCTACATCAATCAATCAATCAATCTTATTTGTATATCGCCAATTTATAACCAGTGTTATCTCAAGACGCTTTAAAAAGGCAGGTAACAGACCTTACTCTTTGTTATATTACAAAGACCCAGCTTAATCCATCATGAGCACTTTAGCAAAGCAGCAAAAGTTACAGTGGTCAGAACAAACTTCCTTTTAAGAGTCAGAAATCTTCGGCGGGATCCCCGGCTCATGACCAAACAGCCTTCACAGCCGAGACTGCACCGGGCTTGGAACGGGATAGATGGAATAAGAGAGAGTGGTTACTTCTCTGTGTTCATTATATCTGCTCAGGCCAGTGCAGCGCGTTCATCTGAAGCCAATTACAACTGAAGTCAACCTCAGCTGCTGATTGGTTGAAGTTCACAGCATGCTGCCAGTGCTGGCTTTGATTGTTTTAATGAAGCTCGAGCATAAGTTCAGTCAGAAAGGCTTTATATCTGCCTTCGCGATCGGGTCTATCCCTCAATCATCTCTCTTCCAAATGTTCACTCACACCAAGGGCTGTCATTGGCTAATCGGCTGTCACGTCAACGGTACTCATCTAACCAATGCCATGAAGTCCCTCCCTCACAGCTGTAGCAGAGAGAATCACTCCCATGATGCCTCGCCAGCCTTCTCAAAGCATCAGAAACGTTTCCTTCAGCGTTGCGCACTGCAGTCTGATCAGCTTCACGTTCTTCAACTAAGTAAACTCAGTGAAACGAATTTTAATATGAGCGTGGCAGTCCGTTCTTCTACCTGTCCATACTTTGGACAGGTAGAAGAACGGATGCTTTGAGAATCAGCGGATAAATCTGAAATCTGCTGTTAATATTTTCATTCTATCTCCGTTTTTTATTCAAAGCAGAGAGAAGGCTTGTTGTCAATCGCCTTGCCTGGTTTAAGAGTTTGTAGTTTTATTAGTTTAAAACGATGCACGTTCCGTTTGACTCCGGGGAGGACCGTAGCGAGCTGCCGGGCTTGGCTCCAGGCATACCGGGACTGCGCTCACTGAATCTCCGCTGAGGTCTCTACAGATGGACGCTCACAGATGAGGGAGGACGGGGAAGTGGATTTATTATCATACCCCATACCGATCAACATCACCGGAGCAGCGTTTCTCTGGGGCTATGCCCCGCTGTCTATTGTGCACAAACACGACTTTATAACATGTAGGCTATAAAAAACCACACAACTTTGAGAAATGAGGTCTGGTTGACCGGTGGCTTTGTTGAGTTGGCTGCCCGGCTATCGGTACTGTTGCCCGGCTTGAGTACGGGACTTCAGTCCGCCTGAAGTGACTGAAAAATGAAATTAAACACACGCACGAACGCGCGTCTGTAAGTCACGCTGCGTGTAGTACTTACACACAGCACGCGCGTGTGTACGCGTGACACTTTAAAAAAATCACACGTATGTGCGTGCGTCTGTAAGTCAGGCTGTGTGTAATACTTACACGCCGCAAGTGCGTGTGTACGCGTGACACTTAAATAAGAACACACGTATGTGCGTGCGTCAGTAAGTCAAGCTGCGTGTAGTACTTACACACCGCACGCGCGTGTGTACGTGTGGGATTTTTATAAAATAATCACACGTGCGTACGTGCGTGCGGCGTGTAGCAGCTGAACCATCCCGCCCTCCATACACGCACGCACACACACACACACACGCACACACACACACACACAAACACACACAAACAAACACACACACGCACACAAACACACACACACACACACACACAAACACACGCACACACGCACACAAACACACACACACACACAAACACACACACACACACACACACACACACACACACACTGAGTGTCTTTGAAGTCCAGTAGTGGGGGGGGGGGGCAGTGGGGGTGTCATCTCATGAAGTATTCATGTAGCATGTCAAGTGTGTGTGGGTGTGTGTGTGTGTGTTCACGGCTGTGTGTCGACACGAGGAGGAGGCGGGGCTGTGAAGAGAGGGAGGAGGAAGAGGAAGGAGAGGGAGGGAAGGTGAGCGAGGCAGACGGACGGAGGGACAGAGGGAGGGAGGGAGGGAGGGAGGTTGGAGCATCGCCAGCGTTTCCCGGCAACAACAGCATCAAGAGGCAGGAATCCGCCCGCTCCTCATTCACTCCTTTATTTCTACCTCTAATCCTTTATTCCTCCTCTGCTGCTGCTTCCCTTCATCCCTCCCTCTCTCTCTCTCTCTCCCGGAGTCAGAGGAGGAGGAGGGGGGGGGGGGGGGGGTGGAGAGGAAGAGCATTGCGATACTGCAGGAACAGACTGAGGAGCTACAGGAGAGAAGAGAGGCAGAGAGAGAGGGAGGAGAGGTGGACGAAGGAGAAACAAGGGGAATCAGGAGGTGAAAGAAATGGACAACAGGAGGAAGATTTGAAGGAAAAAAGGAGAGCAAGGAGGGAAAATGAGGTAAAGTGAGAGGAAAAGGAGCGGACGAAGCTAAAGGAAAGAGACGTAAAGAGCAAGAGGATGAGAGAGAAGACGAGATAAAGTAAAGGTGAAGACAGAAGGGAAAGAGGTCAGGCGGAGATGAAGACAGAAGAGGCGGTGAAGAGGAGCAACAACAACACAAGGAGAAATCCAAACTGTAGTTTCTCAGTTTGAGATTTGGTGCAGCGTTTAGATAAATCTTTGGATCTTTTGTGGTCTACCAAACTGAACTGAACCTCCTCCCTCACCGTTCTTTTAGCAATCATGCCTCGACAGAAAGTGTCGTCATCTTTGGTTGAAAACTTCCAGCCGCTCAGACGGACTCTGATCCTGCACACTTCATGTCAGAGATGAAACTCGATGACTCTGAGTGACGGGCGGAGAGTTCACTGATGTGTGAAGGATGAAGTGATGATGCTTTGATTGATGAACGACTGAAACCTGTTGGAATATCCCCAGAGGGTTCCCTGAGGAGTTTCTTTGCAGATGATGAAGCTGATATTTTATGATAATTATGGACCTATGGGTTGATATTTGATTGATGGAGGAACTTTAATCTTTTAAAACTCCCTTATCTTGAAGGTATTTGGTGGGAGTGACTCTGAAAACATGACTCAGCTTGAAAACAAAGTAGATTTAATGAGGAATCATTTTGGTCAGAAGCCTCAGCAAAGGATGACTGAGATGATTGGTTGACAGCTGTAGTGTAACATTTCAACTGAAGGTTTCTTGTAATCTGGTTGGTCAAAAGGGAATCTGAGATTTCTCGTGCATGCTCAAAGAACCGGTCGCTAGTTTAGATTATTACTGTGGAGATAAAAACAGAAGAAAGGACAGAAGTTTCGACTGATTCCGACGGTTCCTTTAATTAAAGACCTGTCAGAGTTTAGTAAAACGCCTGATTTCTTTGGGTGTTTGTTGAGAATGAAGCTGCCAAGAGGAAACAGATGGACCATCGATCTTTGTGAAGTGAAGTTTAACGAAAAAGCCAGAAAAACGTGGACGACTTCCAAATGGAGTTCAGTGTTCACTACATCACTTTGCAGATGACGAGCTGATTTACTGGTGAGTTAAGCTCACTTTAGTGATTGGTACAGGACACACTGAAACCACTGGAGGTTTGAGATTTCAGGCAGATTCTTTGGGACTTTAGTGAGAATGCTTTCTGACATCAGGACCAATCAGGATCAACCAAGAGACAAAACGAGTTCCTTAGACCTGAACAGAAAACATCAGAACTCTTGCAGACTTTGGTGATTCTGGCCAGATGTCTTCGGATTCTTGTTGCATGATCAAGAAGCCGCGTTAGTTTGGATATTGATCATAGTATTTGAAAACTCTTCTCGGTTCTCTCAGAGGCTCTGTGTTCTGGATAACTCATTCTGAAAACCTCCTCTTTCGTGGCACTCTGGTTGACTTTGTGGATTTACTCGATGTGATGTTTCACGATCGATCACATCTTTGGATGGGACTTGTTGGATATCCCTCCATTACAGCCTGGTTGGATTAAATCTCATTCTTTTACAATGCTGAACCAGGACGAGAGAACGTTTGGATCTGGTTCCTCTTCAAGGCGAAAGACTTTGAGCAGATAATGGATTGGAAGGAACTGTGAGTATCTCTCTTTTGTCTAAAAAGCCGCTCTTATATAAATCTCAGTCTGTGTTTGAGGGTCTCTCTTCCTGTGTCATGATTTGTGTTCATCATTGGTCAGTGTGCAGCTCTTTAAGTACCATCTGTGTCCACCAGGAGGAGTTTGTAATCCTGCTAGCTACCTGTATGCTAGTCGAGCTCTCAGCCTAACGTTGATCCTGACCTCATGATGGAGGAAAGATGGGAAAAAGTGGAGACGCCAGCCTGGTCCATGTGGCCTTGTATCCCAGCATGCTTTGTATGCACAGGGGTCGATGTGATGATCCAATACCTGTTTAGATACATCAGGAGGGAAGCAGAAGTCATGGACAGTCATTGGGTCATTTCTTGTTTTTGCACGTTGTCTAAACTGCACTGAAACGTTGGTCAGATTTCAGTACCGAAGCGTTGCCGATGTTTCCGTGCAGTTGAGACGTCGTCTTCAGCTCTCAGTTGTTCAGATGCATTTATGTTGCTGTGTGTTTGTTTTAGACTTTATGAGACGCCAAAACGGCTCCAGAAACAACCGAGGAAAGCAGGTGTGTGTTCATTATTGGAGCAGAGGGGCTGTTCACTTTAATATCACTGTGAAATAATGCTCACTCACACTCACAGTCATGACTCTCTGAGGTCTCCTGACTTTACTACAGTCATCATATGTTTAACCCTTTGAGTCCCACAGACGGGCAGTTTGAAGGTTTCCTGTTTGGTGACTAAAGAATCGTTCTCAGTTCTCTTCAGCTGATCCTCAATCTTGTCAAGACGTTCTTTCTTAATGGTAAAGAAAAGTAGAGCTTAGATTCACTGAAACGTAACACCTGGAGTATTATTGAAATGTTCCGATGCATTCATCTTCCTCCTCTACTTTTTCTATTGCTTGTTTTCATTCTTCTTCTTCTTCTTCTTCTTCTTCTTCTTCTTCTTCTTCTTCTTCTTCTATGACTCTGTTCTTCTTCTATGACTCTGTTCTTCTATGACTCTGTTCTTCTTCTATGACTCTGTTCTTCTTCTATGACTCTGTTCTTCTTCTATGACTCTGTTCTTCTATGACTCTGTTCTTCTTCTATGACTCTGCTCTTCTTCTATGACTCTGTTCTTCTTCTATGACTCTTGTTCTTCTTCTATGACTCTGTTCTTCTTCTATGACTCTGTTCTTCTTCTATGACTCTGTTCTTCTTCTATGACTCTTGTTCTTCTTCTATGACTCTGTTCTTCTATGACTCTGTTCTTCTTCTATGACTCTGTTCTTCTTCTATGACTCTGTTCTTCTTCTATGACTCTGTTCTTCTATGACTCTGTTCTTCTTCTATGACTCTGTTCTTCTTCTATGACTCTGTTCTTCTTCTATGACTCTGTTCTTCTTCTATGACTCTGTTCTTCTTCTATGACTCTGTTCTTCTATGACTCTGTTCTTCTTCTATGACTCTTGTTCTTCATCTATGACTCTGTTCTTCTTCTATGACTCTGTTCTTCTTCTATGACTCTGTTCTTCTTCTATGACTCTGTTCTTCTTCTATGACTCTGTTCTTCTTCTATGACTCTGTTCTTCTTCTATGACTCTGTTCTTCTATGACTCTGTTCTTCTTCTATGACTCTGTTCTTCTTCTATGACTCTGTTCTTCTTCTATGACTCTGTTCTTCTTCTATGACTCTGTTCTTCTTCTATGACTCTGTTCTTCTTCTATGACTCTGTTCTTCTTCTATGACTCTGTTCTTCTATGACTCTGTTCTTCTTCTATGACTCTGTTCTTCTTCTATGACTCTGTTCTTCTTCTATGACTCTGTTCTTCTATGACTCTGTTCTTCTATGACTCTGTTCTTCTTCTATGACTCTGTTCTTCTTCTATGACTCTGTTCTTCTATGACTCTGTTCTTCTTCTATGACTCTGTTCTTCTTCTATGACTCTGTTCTTCTTCTATGACTCTGTTCTTCTTCTATGACTCTGTTCTTCTTCTATGACTCTGTTCTTCTATGACTCTGTTCTTCTTCTATGACTCTGTTCTTCTTCTATGACTCTGTGGACGCATGCTTTATTAAAATGTAACAACCTAATGATTTGAATCTGTTTATTCTTCAGGGCGGCTCAGAAGCTCAGTCTGTCCCGCAGGAAGAAGTCCCATCCTGGCCCTGCCTCCCCGCCCGGCGAGGCCCCGGAGCTCCTTCTGTACTCCGGGGGCTTCAGCGGGGCGCTGCAGCTCTCACCTCCCGCCGTCCCACCATGCCTCCTTCGGGCCGGGTCAAAGGTCAAGGACACGCCGGGGATGGGGAAGGTAAGGACATCATGGTGTCACCCAGAAGTCCAGATCAGCAAGTTCTCAAGCTTCAGGAATTTAATGAATCCAGACCGTGACGTCAAGCAGAGCAACAGGTTGTGGGAAGCAGTCTGGTGGGTGGGGTCAGTGGGTGGTGGGCGGGGTCATGGGGGTCATCAGGATGAAAGAAGTTCCTGTTTCTGTCTGAAGGAGCCGAATGATTAAAAGAGCCTTTGTGTGCAGAGAGAAGGAACAATCTCTCTAAGACTTCTGTGTCCTCCAGCTGTTAGCTCCGCCTGCTAGCAGCTTTGTTTACGGTGTATATTGTAGTAACTCATGACTGAGAAGGGGAACCAAAAAAACCTCGGGGGTGTGTCTATGTTAAAGAATCTCAGTGCGTCATTGGGCCTTCCATTTAGACCCGCCCCCAAAAAATGAACTTAAAGGAGCAATAAGTAACTCTGACACCTAGTGTTTAAAATGGGTACTGGGTAAAGAAATGAGTGTCACATAGGAGATCCTCAGTCTGCTTGATATCATCTTATTTTCATGTTTGCTGTTTATAGACTCATGTTGTAAATCTTCTATATGGTGGCCTCTGATTGGTTCTTGTTAACATGCTCCGTGTTCATTGGTTCATTGTGGAGTGTGAAGAGCAGGCAGGCTGTGAACATTTGAATAGGTTTGTGTCGATTGTTGAGCCTTCTTAGGGTTAGGGTCTACGTTAGATAAATCCGTGTCTGATGTGGACTCTGTCTGTCTCCAGGTCCGGGTCATGGTCCGGATCTGTTCGGTCCACAGCAGCGAGTCCTCCGAGTCCATGTCCCTCCTGAAGGTGGACGGCAGGAAGAAGCAGCTGACTCTCTGCGAGACGTCGTTGGGTGGTCACTCCTCCTCCTCTTCCTCCTCTCAGAGACGATCCTCCTACTCCGCTCCAAAGACCTTCATGTTCGACGCTATCTTCACGCAGGACGCTTCACAGGTGAGACCAGACCAGACCAGACCCTAGAACCAGCAGCGGCGCACAGAGCTGTGTTTGATCGGCAGCGCTTTCAGGGGAGCATTAACCCTTTGTGTGTGTTCTGGTCATTAGAAGTTTTCTGTCTGACATGTTAGCACACGTTTAGCTGACATAAACGCCGCGCCCTCCTTTTGTGGATCAGACCCAGAGTCTGAAGCTTCAGCTCTGCTTTCAGGTTCTTTTACTTCTGCTGAGGAAATTTAAATTCAGGTCACACAGCCAAAGTTTGAGCTCTTCATCAGGACGTCACCTCTGCAGCAGCACGCCATGTGTCCCCTGAGCTCCTGCAGGAGGTGTGTGTGTAGATCAAAGAGTGTGTGTTTGTGTGTGTGTGTCTGCGTGTGTGTGTGTGTGTGTGTGTGTGTGTGTGTCTGTGTGTGTGTGTGTGTGTGTCTGCGTGTGTGTGTGTGTGTGTGTGTGTGTGTGTGTGTGTGTGTCTGTGTGTGTGTGTGTGTGTGTGTGTGTGTGTGTGTGTGTGTGTGTGTGTGTGTGTGTGTGTGTGTGTGTGTGTGTGTGAAGAAGTTGAGTCACCTGTGAGTGCAGTGGGAGGGTCTGTGATGTTATGCAGTCGTCTTTGAATTGCCTTGTTTTTGAAATGTGCTCTATAAATAAACTTGCCTTACCTTGACCTCTTGACCTCTTGACCTCTTGACCTCTGTTAGTTTGGGATCAGAGATGTTCAGCAGCAAATATCCGTCACTCATTAACACTTCTGTGTTGTTTTGTCTTATGATAAAGATGCAAACACAATCACATCACAAAGTGTCTGCTGTAACCTCCCAGTCTGCATTTCCCATGTTTTAAAAGACGTGTAACCCTGTGATTGGTCAGCACTGATTGGACGTGTAACCCTGTGATTGGTCAGCACTGATTGGACGTGTAACCCTGTGATTGGTCAGCACTGATTGGACGTGTAACCCTGTGATTGGTCAGCACTGATTGGACGTGTAACCCTGTGATTGGTCAGCACTGATTGGACGTGTAACCCTGTGATTGGTCAGCACTGATTGGACGTGTAACCCTGTGATTGGTCAGCGCTGATTGAATCTCTCTCCTGATAGGCTGAGGTGTGTTCGGGGACCGTGGCTGAGGTGATCCAGTCGGTCGTTAACGGAGCAGACGGCTGCATCTTCTGCTTCGGACATGCTAATCTGGGTACATATACAAACACACGCACACACAAGTGCACACTCTTTTCTGTAGCCTCACTTCATTGTTGTGTTGACTCCGCCCCCTCAGGTAAGACGTACACCATGATTGGTCAGGACTGCTCCACGCAGAGCTTGGGCGTGGCCCCCACTGCGATCTCGTGGCTCTTTAAGGTGATCGAGGAGCGGACGGAGAAGTCTGGAGCTCGTTTCTCTGTCAGAGTCTCTGCGGTGGAGATCTCCGGCCGGGAGGAGACGCTCACCGACCTACTGTCCGAACTCTCCTCCTCAGCGGGTGGCCACCAGGAGGTCCCGAGCCCAGCCGTGTCACTAAGAGAAGACCCCCTCTGTGGATCCCAGGTAGAAACACCCCTCTTCTCCTCTCTGACCTCCTCTTCACCCCGGGGACGTCTTCTCTGTCCACAACTGTCCAATTAGTCCTGACCTCCCTCCTCTTCTTCCTCTTCCTCTGGTTTCTCTCCCCTGGGCTCCTCCGGTCTGACACTTTGTTAAAATCCTATCTCGCTTTCATTTTCCTTTTCTTTCTCCGTGTTTTCTTCCCTTTTTCTTTTCGTCTTCATCAAACCTCATTCTGTCTTGGTTTGGCCTCTCATCCTTTCTCTTGGTTGTATCTGGGGGAAACTCGTCTGTCACGTCGTCTTTCTTTCTGAGTGAGACTCTCAGTGAACCCACGAGGACTTCTTTTATTCAGCACACTTCATTGCAACATTTTCTGTCCTCTTCACAGCCCCCATGTTATTGTGACTCAGTCAGAGGGGGGGGGACAGTGTGAGAGAACCAGCAGCAAGCAGCCTAAAAGAGAGCTGGCTGTAATAACCTGACCTTATAGTACTCCATCAGTTACACGTCTTTGCACCTCAGTCTCACATTTACTCACACAGGATGTGTCATCATCATCCTTTTCCACATTCATCTTTCTCATCTCGTTCTCTTTTTCTCCACCAGCTTCAGAACCAGACGGAGCTGCGGGCGACCTGTGCCGAGCGAGCAGCGTTTTTCCTGGACGCCGCCCTTGCAGCAAGAAGGAGCAGCCGGGCGCCGAGTGACCAGGAAGCTAGGAGGAACTCACACTTCCTGTTCACCCTGCACGTCAACCAGGAGAGGCTGGACAAGAGCAGCAAGGGTCAGTGAGTTTGTCTGAGGATGGTTACTAATATGATAAAGACTTTAGTTTATAATTAAAAACTCACCGGCAGCACATGTCCATCATCATGAAACTACACCGAGCTCTATCCTGAGTCCGTCACACACACGGTCCTTCAATAATGACGTGACTGAGACTACGTCCATGTTTTATACACACTGTGGATGTTTCTCATATCGACCCTGTGAACTTTAGAGAGATCTCTTTCCTTTATCAGAAACAAGAAAGCTCTTCCACCCAGTGAATGTTACAGCAGCTGGTTCAGCTGAGTTTAGCTTACATCTGTCTCTTCTGCTTCATGTCTCCAAACACGTTTCTACTAATGATCTTCACTGTGAGCGCCCAACATGCTCAGAAACACATTAACTAGCAGAGAGGCTACGCTAACGCCACCTCCGCCCACGCTTACCTGCCACACACACACAGTTCCACTGTTATTAGTGTTTCACTGCCTCTCGTCCGGCTGGAATAAATCTGCATGGCTAATGAGGCCTGAAGCCTCGGCGTCCTGTTTATAGACTGCCTGCCCTTAAACTGTACACTCAGCCGCTCTCAGCACTTTCTGAATCCTGCTGATGTGGGCTGTTGACCATCCACACACATCATTTCTCTGAATACATGAAATGAACGGGCAGTTAGAACGAGCAGAGAGAGAGAGAGATCTCAATACTTCATCTAAAGGGGGGCAGGATGTCTGGGTTTCATGACCAACACAAACGATTCAAGAAGAGACCAAATAAACAGAAATCTAGAAAACAAGATTATAAGTCATGATACTGATGATGACTAAAGGAACTCTTTACTCGGATAACAACAGAATTTAAATTAAATCAAACCAGACAATTGAGTTTGGACCTTGGAGTTTTCTGTCTTGGCTAAGACTCTGGACTCGGGGCTTGATCATGACTTGGGACTTGGTACCGACGTTGGACTAACTCGTCTTTCTGTACTTGTTTTGAACTAATTTTCTGATTTTTTTGTCTTGTTTGGTTGTCGTGGATCTTGCCCGATTTGTGGTAAGACTGTCTGTTGCGTATCCTGACTTGAAAATTGACTTGGGACTAAACTTGGGACTTGTCCTTCATGACTGTGGACTTGTTGGCCTTGTTAAATAGTTGTTTTGTCTTGTGGGTCATGTTTTCTGAACATACTTTCAGTTGTTCGTCTTGTCTTCAAGGCTTGTTGATCTTGACTTGGGACTCGAATGTGGGTCGGGTTGATCTTGGATTGGGACTTGAACTTGGGACTTGTTGGTCTTAGCTTAAGACCTGCCTACAGGACTTGTTGGCCTTCTCCTATATTTGCGTTATGACTTTGGAGATGTTGGTCTTGACTTTGGACTTGACTTCAGGTTTTGTTTGTACTGTCTCAGAACTTGACTTGTCATGTATTGGGACCTGACTCAGGGACTTGTGGATTTTTGCCTTGCTTTTGGAACTAGTGATCTTGTCTTCTGGCTGAACTTTTGGACGTTTTGGTCTTGTCTTCGGTCTTGACTTCAGGAGTAGTTGGTCTTGTCTTTAGAAATGACTTTGAGAGTTTTGTTTTGGTCTTGGGATTGGACTTAATTACTTGTTGGTAGTCACATGGGGATTATCTTTGTGACATATTGGACTTGAATCAGGACTTGACTTGGGGATTTGTTGGTCTTGACTCTTAATTTGACTCGTAGACTTGCTGGTCCTATCTTTAGACTTATTTTAGGACTTCGGTAACTTGTTTTAGGACCTGACTTATGGCTTGTCCATCATTTTATTGGGACTTATCTTAGGGCATTCTCAGTCTTGACTTTGGGACTTGTCGATCTTGTCTGAAGATCTGTTTCGGGACTTGGGAGCCTTACCGCAGGACCTGACTTGGGGCGTGTTGATCTTGCCTTTAGGACTGAGTGTACAGGTTTTCTCTCATAAACTAGTGTAGTAATGTGTTTCTAAAACCACAAGGTCCCAAGCTGGGCAAACATCAACATTCAAAGACAAGAAAAATCCCCAGAAGACTCGAGGGAGAGTGACAGAGAGCATGAAGACAGATGGGAGAGACTGCTGGAGTTGGCTTGAACACGGTGCAGCCAAAAATGAAGTCTTTCGCCAAATGTGCCGACATATGCAGAAAAAGTAAGTGAGGTCAGAAAAGATAAGGTAGTCTTGCCCAGGAATCAAAAGTAATCCTTCTGGGCCAGAGGTTACGATGGTGGTGCCAGAGCTTAATGGATGCCATTAAGAGCTGAGGATACATGGGGACTCTGTCATCTCTGTGAAGCTAATGTGCGAACAGTCAATCAATTATTCAAACAGCTATTGATTATGTCCATAAACAAATCAATCATTTAACCTACCAATCTTCTCGACACTAACAAGACTTTAAAGAGGCTGTGCTTTTTAAATAACAGTGACTTTTCTGTCTCCCAGTGTCTGGGCGGAGTCGTCTCCACCTCCTGGATTTGGGGAGCTGTGAGACGGATATCAGCAGGACCAGAGAGGGAGGCGGGGGGCAGTGTCTGTCCCTGTCTGCGCTGGGAAACGTCATACTGGCCCTCGCCAACGGGGCCAAACATGTTCCCTACAGGTACAACCTCGCACTCTGGGAATTTAAATGAAGCCAATCAGGGAGGGTGTGGGGAAGTGTGTGTGTGGGGGGGGGTTTGGATGAGCCAGGCTGAAAAAGATGTATTCTATTTAAATCAGTTTCTGTCAGTCCCAAGAGGCTGATTAGCGTGATGAATAAGTAATAATAATGCTAATTAACGTATTCTCAGGCCTGTAGGCGTTTGTTAGCAGGCCGCATGTTTATTTTCAGGCAGTTTGGCTAAGTGCCTCAGTTCTGTCTGCTCATGATTCATAGGCTGTTCCTTTGTTGTTTGTTTTTGTCTTCATTTGTTTTATTTCCATCAAATTTTCTGCTCGCAATTTGTGCTGTGAAAACGCCAGAAATTCTTAACACAGCATTATGATCTTATAACAGCGTTTGAACTCGAGAAAAATGGCCGCCGGTGACTATGGAGGAAGGATCATGGGTGCTAGCCTTAGCTCATAATTCATGTTTGCCCAAAAACTAACAATGAAAATAACCAACCTCGCATTTTGCCCTCAGTCCATAAATTGGTGGTGTGGGGTCCTTCAAACGACTCGATGATGTATTCAAGTCACATTCTGAATGTCTCCCATAACGCTCGTCGAAGTGAAGATTGGACTTGGACTGGACATGAGCTTGTAGAGTTCTTTTCTAGTCTTCACTAATCCATTCATACACATTCACACGCCGCCAACAAAGCATTGGGAGAAACTTGGGGGCTAAGTATGTTTCCCACAGACACATCGACATGTGACTGCAGGAGCTGGGGATCGAACCCTCGACCTCTCAGTTGAGAGTTGAAGACTCTACCAACTGAGCCCAAGCTGTTTGACATATAACATTTAGAATTTCAGAATTATGCAGAATTGTGCAGCAATGAAATGCAAACCAATGTGAACATTTCTGAAAAATGGCAAACATGTTTAGTTTAGCCTTTGGAGGCGGAGAAAAACTCGTAAATAGTGAACTGGTCGGTTATCTAAAGAAGCTGAGATTGCAGTATGTATGAAGCTTTACTCCAGGTCTTTTGAAGGTGGGATTTCATGGACCTTTCACTTCATTTGCATATACAGAACACATGTAAGCATAGTTCAAAGTGAACTTCATTAAAGAGAAATGAGGGATCATTCCTATTCCTTTTTGCTCATCCGTGCCCGACTAGTGTGTGGGGTAATGAATGGTTCCTGGGATCCTGTGGGGTTTTCTTAGGCCTGTGGTGCACCGGCTCTTTTTCCCCCTTTTTGGGGGCTAACGAGGGGTTTCTTGATGTATTATTCAGGGACAGCAAGCTCACCATGTTGCTCAGTGAATCCCTGGGCAACATCAACTGTCGAACCACCATGATCGCCCACATCTCCGACACCCCGGCCAACTACATGGAGACGCTGACCACGGTGCAGCTGGCCTCCCGCATCCACCGCATGAGGAAGAAGAAGTCAAAGGTTCTTCATTTATTATTCAGGTTTTATTTCTCCAGCTGAGGGCTCTCAATGATCTCTGTTATAAGATGGAATAAACCCTCTATTTCCCTGTTCCATTATTCAGGACAGTTTTCATCATGGGTTAAAGATTTACAGATATTTTCCATGTGAAACAATGAGTCGAATATAACGGTGCGTTTTGTTTTATAGGTTAATAACTGATTTCTAACTTACTAAGCATGCGTTGTTTCCTGAGGGTGTGACAGTAGAAACCTTCTCATCTATAATGCAAATCTGTATTATCAGCTCAGAGAGTCACACCACCTTAACTCACTGAGTTTTCTCCACCATGAAATGTCAGATAATCAATACGACTTTTCCTTCGGGGGCTGTAGCCTCTGCAGTTAGATGGAAAAGGCTTTCACTCTCATTACAGGCTGTGTTTGTATTTTATAGATTGAAAAAGCAACATGGGAACAGAAGTTACATGTATGGATTTGCCCTCACTATGATGGCTATAGAACATGCTAATACTGTTATTTCTTTTTTTTCTGCAGTATGCCTCCAGTTCATCTGGGGGGGAAAGTTCCTGTGAGGAAGGCCCATCCCATAGACCTCCTCATCTTCGACCCTTCCACCCTCGAACCATTGCCCTGGATCCAGACACACCTCTTCTTCTTTCCAGTGATCCTGACTATTCCTCAAGCAGCGAACACTCCTGCGACACCGTCATCTATGTCGGACCTGGAGGGGCAGCCATCTCAGACAGAGAACTGAGCGACAACGAAGGACCGCCTTCTTTCGTTCCAATCATCCCCTCTCTGAACAAAAAGCGAGTCAAGGATGCACCCAGGTCTGATGGCGACCACTTGAAGTGTAACACCTTTGCAGAGTTGCAGGAGAGACTCGACTGCATTGATGGAAGTGAGGGTCCTGCGACATTTGGTACAGAGGGCAAAACAACACTTGTAGTCGGGCTCAGGACTCAAACTGGAGCTAATAAACCCACAGAAGCAGCTTCACCACCAAAATCTGATAAGAACTCCATCAGGTTCTTGGAAAGCACACCAACCACGCACACAAATAAACCTGATCAAGAACAAAACACATTTCTTTCAGTCAGAGGAATAGTAGAAACTTCCAAGCGGACGAGTGCAGATGGGGAGAAACTTTCCGCAAGCCACCTCCAGCCATGTGAGGTAAAGCCCAGTGGAAGTTTGTCTCAGGACTCAGAGCCTGTAGTTCGAGAGAAGGTCTACCTAAAAGGAGGTTTACCCAAACCATCTGCTTCAACACCCTTATCTAGGACCGACCCGGCCGCATCTCAGTGTGCGGAGGTTGTTGGTAGGGCTCCACCTGTGGGAATGAGTCAACAAGCACTGAGGCAAGGCCAACCCCCTGGGTCTGCTTACACTGAGAGGGTCCCTCTAACAACCAGAGGCCCCATGGAGTTCAACAATCTTCGGGCAGCTCTGTTAGGAAGATGCCTTGACAGGGATATCCTGAGGACGACTGTTACTCTTCAGCAGCCTGTGGAGTTGAATGGGGAGGATGAGCTTGTGTTCACTGTCGTTGAGGAGCTTCCTCTTGGCCTTGTCCCAGACAATGGCCGACCATCCAACCTCCTCAGCTTCAACACAGACTGTTCCTGGCAGGCCGCAGCATATGGCTCGCGCCCTGTAAGCATTATCAGCAGTATTAACGATGAGTATGATGCATTCACAGCTCAACAAGGAGCTGTTGGACCTGGGCCTGATGTTAGAACCAACTGCCAGGAAACTTTGTTTTCCCAGCAAGCCAACAGTCAGCCAACTCTCAGTTCATGGGCAAGTGAAGTGCATGCTCTCTCAGAAAGTGAAGGCATAAATTCAAAAGACAGGCTTTACTTGAGGGACAAAAATATGGCAACAGAGACTGCTTCTATTTTTACCCCACCAAGTACATTTCATAGACAGCCCTTTTTGCAACAAGGCATCAAGAGCTCCCTGCATGACAGTGGCATCTGTTTCTCAGAGCTGGATAGTGACCCTGCTACTCCAAACAAACCTTCTTTCACCAAATGCCCTGCCCCCCCTGACCCAAACAAGTTCTCTCTTAAAGACCCTCTTAAAGCAAGAGGAAATACTCTGAACACTTTGACATCGGCCTCTATTCCCCCTCGCACCACCCATTCCAGTCTTCCCAGGAAAACCAAGCCTACCTCATCTGCAACTGTGGGCTGCAGCAGACAGGAAGGCAGACATGATAACTTTTCGCTTCAGGGAAGCAGAGATTTTGAATCAAGAGAGGTTGAGTTTCTCTCTGCAGGTAAGCCAAGAAGTGGTACAAGTAGTGCTTCATCTAAGAGGCCTGGAGGGAACAGTAACAGTGTACCTCGGCCACCAAAGGCACAAATGTCTCCGTCAACTCAAAGGATTGTGGATGGTTGTGAAAAGACCAGCAGCAGGAAATCAGATACCCTCATCAAACTGCCACGCCTTACCCGAGGTGCAACAACTCTTGGTACTGTTTCTACTCCCCAGGGTTCTGAATTGATGTCGGGTCCTGAAGACCCTTCAGTGTCAGGTGTCCTCAGATTTTCATCACTGGGAAAAAAGTCAAATGGCCCAAAAAGCAGCATGATCTCTAAGGCTGGATCTGGAAACATCTCTCCTCCTGCTCAACCTGTCAGACAGTCAAGCCAAGAACAAAAGACACGGGCTGTGCTATCTCCAAGTGCCTTAAAAACAAGCAGTGACTTAGGTAAATCCATATTCCCTAAGACATCAACCTCAGAGGAAGAATTTACCCTCAGACTCCGGGCAGAATCATTCAGCCACAGGACTTCTAGTTTAAAAACTGAACATGGCTTTGCCAGGACATCTTCAAGCCTGAGGACCCGAGGTGCCAAAGCAGAGTCTTCAAAGTATTACGGGAGTCTGATGTCTCTAGAGAGATGTGACAGTCAAACGTTAACAGGGTCTAAGCCTGAACTCTTCAGGGAGAACAGTGGTGCTACTCAAGGAGGCAGCAACAGGTCCAACAGATCAGTGCCAAGACTTGGAGTTCCAGCCTCTGGCTCTACATCTGCCTCTTCTGTCCAAGGTTTTACAGGTATCACTGGATCCACAAGCAAACTTGGGCAGATCAAAGGAAATAGCAGCTCACGTCCAGCAGTTTCTGGGGGAGCAAAGGTTCGAACTTTGTCTGCAAGCAGTTCCAAAAGCCTGAGCTCTTCCCCTAAACCGTTTGATAATGAAGCTGGCCGCCACACCAGCCTACCCCCAACTGGAAAGTCCCCAGCTCGGTCAGGTACAGGAGCTAAGATGGGAAGAGGCACCATCATGGGAACAAAGCAGGCAATCAGCAGGGCGGCAAACAGCCGGGTCAGCGAGCTGGTCACTGGGAGCCAAAGGAAGCAGCTCGGTAGGGGTTCTGGAATGACAGAAAATGATGGCACTGACAGTGGAACGAGTAGTGTTAGTGGGTCGCCAAACAACACGCTGCTTCCCTCACCTTACAGCAAGATCACTGCGCCTCGGAGGCCGCAGCGCTACAGCAGTGGGCATGGCAGCGACAACAGCAGCATCCTCAGTGGGGAGCTGCCCCCCGCCATGGGCCGCACCGCCCTGTTTTACCACAGCGGGGGGAGCAGCGGCTATGAGAGTATGATCCGAGATAGTGAGACCACCGGCAGCACCTCTTCAGCGCACGACTCCATGAGTGAGAGTGGAGTGTCCTCGTCAAATAGAAGCAGAGTTTCTAAATCGCCCAAGAAGAGAGGAAACGGTAGGTCCATTTTATAAAGAGGGGGAAGGGAGAGGACGGGCAGTGGCACATGTTCTGAATTATTTGATTCATAATAATCAGACATCATGAGAGGGACTTTTACGAGAAATATCTCTGTTGGTTGAACAACTTAGTTTGGCACTCCTACTATGTAAAGCTTTCACTTAAGTTCTAACTTCATCAACCGTCTAAACGTACGTTCCTGTGGCCTCAAATATATACTGGGTTTAAAATGTGGCACTGGCACAGGCCCCTATCAACACACCATCCTTATGACCCCCTTTAATAAGTGTACCTTAAAACCACCACATAGCTGGGAATGAAGTGCAATAGACACACATACCGGCGTGTATTGAATTTCTTATGACTGACCTCTTTGTGGTCAGAGGTGAGTATCCTTTGGAGTACACAATATCCTTACTCATTTAGTCATACTTTAAAAGCAGTTATCAAAACGAACTCTTCTTCTAGAAATGATCATACCTTTACATTATTTATACATTGTAGTTAGTTATTTTATATTTCTACTCCAGTACTTCTCAGAGGCGAGACGCTCGTGTATTACTTCACACACTTGAACCATCTGAGCAGGCGAGGACAGAGCTGAGGGGTGAAGTCGGCCCTGTAGGGGACAAAATTGGGCCAACCAACTGTTATAAAAAAAACAATGGGCCGAGGCCCCTGCTCTGTTGGTCACCCATTGGAGATTCTTTTTCTGAAATCGATTTTTATTGGCCCCAAAATTCATCTGCCCACCATCAAAATGCATGTTATGCTAGATTACCAGTCCACCCCTGCAGTCTTACAACATCCAGACCAAACCCTAAAGAATGATTTTCTCTCAGAACCATCAGTGGAGAGGCTACACATATAGGATCTGTTCTAAGAATGGTGTTTAGGGCACAGTGCGTAAATTCTCTCTTTCACTCCCCCCCACCTTCATAAATACGAGGGGTTGACCTTAGTACGGCAGCTTTCAGGAGCAGCTCACGCTTCCTTATGTTTTGGTCTTGTTGATGTAACATCGGGTGTAACTGCAGTCCAAATTAAAACATCAGAAAAAGATGTCTCCCCCCCCCCCCCCCCTCCTCTCTAGAGTGGATGCTCACGCAGGTCACCATGTGGTGGACACTGAAGCTTCAGTGTTTATCCAGCTCTGCATCGGTCTGTAAACCTTTCTGCGTTCTAACCTCTCTCCATTTTTCAAAAGCATCTCCAATATTGATCCTAGTTTGAGCACGTTTCTGCTCGTGGAGCTTATTAGAAACATGCAGAGGCTTTTTAGGTCGGGTACAATCACTTCTATCTGAACCAGTTCTCTTGCCCGCTTCCATCGCTGCAACACCTGTTGGTTTGACCTGATAACTGCTCTCATATCTGGCAAACCGAGGGGCGTCCAAAACGGCCGTGTGGGGGTGCCTTAAAAACCGCCTACCTTCTCTGGTCCAAACAAATCCAGACCATTCAGGACCAGAATCTAAAGTTAGAAGGAGGACATACTGGCTGCTGCATTGTTGTCAGAGAAGCCAGCACTTCAACATAGCATGTTTCCTTAATGTCTGATCATAGAGTAAGCTCACTTTATCATTTCACTCACTACACATCTCACTGATTGGACCTTTAAAGTCATGGAGGGGAAATGAAAAGAAGTGTGGCGTAACGTGAAGAATACCCAAAAAAGCGGCGCTGTATTCCTCTTCTATATCCAATCATTTTCAAAATGAGGTTTTGTATCATCACGGTTATCGTCAGAAGTTTAATGCTCAGCGACTGTGTTCTGATTCAGAAAGTAAAAGAGCCATCAAACTCGTCTGGAAGCTCCATCCAGAAATTAACATATTTATGACTTTTTCCAACATCGCTCCCATCCAGTAGAGTGTGTGATGATGGCGGTGAGAGCGCCTCTTCACTTCAGTATTTTCACGAATGCGGAGCACGTTGAAGGGTACAGGTGTTATTATCTCCGTGGGAGCATCCATCAAAGACTATTCCTCCGCGTGAATTCATCCCTCTGTCCGCCGTTATCAGAAAATCGACATCCACGCACATTATCTGGGCAGGTGTTGTGCTGTGTTCTGCGTCTGTGGTGCTAACTCACAGCAGCTGATTGTGATTCATGCGGCTCGGCGGCGGTGGCAGCTACACCCGGGTCAGGCAGCCTGATGCATATGGAACCAGCCCTCGTGTGATCTGCCTGCCATCAGTCTGTGGATCTCAGCTCGTTTCTGCCTCATGAATATTTCATAAAGCCTCGGCATTCCCCCCGTGTACATATCCAACTCCAATTATCACCCGCATCCACTCCACTCCTCAACACACCCACTCCTCCTCGATCTGTCACTACTGTACAGTCCTCGCTTACAGACCGCCAGTGTTTAATCATCACCGTTGGCTGTTTGTTTTGGTGCTGCTGCTGCTTTGACTTTCGTTCTTAGCGTTTATAATAATCATGATATTAATTCTTCCAGCAGCTCCCTGACAGCCTCGTGCACAGAGTCATTAAATATAAGGTCTTTAGTTTGACGGCGCTGGTTTTAAAAGTTAGCGGTGCAGATGGTCGTTGACACAGGAAGGGGGTTTTGGCGAAGCTGAAATGACTAAGATGAAGCTAATTAAAACTAATGAGCTGTCTGTGCACCTGCCTGATAACATGAACTAATCCCAAACTAATCCCTCCTTCACTTAACAATTTGACTTTCCTCAGGTTTCCAGAGGCGCCGTCTGATCCCCGCCCCCCTCCCTGACACCTCCTCTCTAGGCAGGAAGGTTGGGGGTCAGTGGGTGGACCTGCCGTCACTGGGCGGGGCACTGAAGGAGCCCTTTGAGATCAAGGTGTACGAGATCGACGACGTGGACTGCCTGCAGAGGAGGAAGGAGGAGACGACGGGGTCAGAGGTGAGGTGGACTCCATCTGCTTACTTTTCATGCATCGTCTTCATCTCGTCTGTTCTGTTTTCTCAAACGATCAAACACCTGAAGGGCCCTCAATGCACCTCATCAAGTGTAGTTTATTTAAAGCTTCTGAGAGGCCATCATTAAAGTCTCATTTTAAAATGTGTGATATAGGAGGAACGTTTAAATCTTTTAATGGCTCATTAATGTAAGGGAGGTGTGGTTAATATCTCCGGCTGTGGGGGAGGGGCCTGATCTGAAACCAGTTCCTGCAAAGGAGATTCAATAAATTCAGCGTAACGAAGCGTCTTCAGGATCAGCCTTCAGTTACCTTCAGATTCACGCCGGAGGTCAGACAGCAGCCGAGTTTATCACAGAGTCAATTACAGTTTAGTCTTAATTAGTTTAGAGGTGAGGGATGGCTGGAGGAGCAGGGGAGGAGGGGGAGGAGGGGGAGGAAGAGGAGCGGGGGGAGGAGGTGGAGGAAGAGGAGCGGAGGAAGAGGAGGGAGGAGGAGGAGGAAGAGGAGCGGGGGAGGAGGGGAGGAGGGGCAGGAAGAGGAGCGGGGGGAGGAGGAGGAGGAAGAGGAGCGGGGGAGGAGGGGGAGGAGGGGGAGGAAGAGGAGCGGGGGGAGGGGGAGAAGGAGGGGGGATAGGAGGCAGAGAAGCAGATGAAGGAGGTGTAGGATGAGGAGGAGCAGAAGGGGAGCAGGTATGCAGTGACGAGTGACGGCTCGTTCCCGGCTGGTTGCTCTTTACGGCCGTCTTGTCTCTCTGTGTTAGCGGCTCGTTAACCTTCACAGCGTGGAGGGAGGGGGAGGCATCGTTCAGCTGCAGGGGGCTCTGATTTATTTTCAATTAGAGGGAGACGGGCTGCAGTTTGTCTTATACACACACACACACACACACTCAGAGACAGATGTGTGTGACTCTGATGGTATGTTTCCGTCTCTCTCTGCAGCCGTTCCACGATGTTGAAAAGGTGAGTTACACTTTAACACTTTACGATCCTCTTTAAATCTTTCTAACATGAACTCTGCAGCAGAAACAAACTCTGCTCTGTTTGAAACACAAAGCATCATCATGTTTCACGTTCATTGATGACTTCATGAGGTTAAGCAACACGCTGGTGAGAAACGCACTCTGCTGGCTGTTTCAGCATGTTTGCATGATCCTGCTAAAAAAGATCAGAGTAAATATCGCCCCAAACATTCAGGATCTTTGTGTCTGTGCAGAGGTCAGAGAGGTCAGGGTGCACATGTAGCTTTTGGAGATACAAATAAAATGCCAAACATCATAAATATAAATGTAGGTTGTTTCCCCGCTCTCTCTGTCCACTGTCCTGTTTCTATATAAAGGCGTAAAAGCTATACTGTATATATTATCTGAACTTCAGGCCCCCCCTGCAGAAGTCAGAGCCCCTGGTGGGCCCGCCCAGTCAGAAAAGTCTGGACACGCCCCTGATATCAACTGACATGGTCTCTTAATCATGGGGGAGCCCGTGTTTTCACTGGAGAGGGAAAATAAAATAAATGTAGTGAAGCACGTCGGCTTACGGCCTCCGTTAATGTCTTCCTAAGTGATAAAGGGAGGAGGAGGAGGAGGAGGAAGAGGAGGAGGAGGAGGAGGAGGAGGAGGAAGAGGAGGAGGAGGAGGAGGAAGAGGAGGAGGAGGAGGAGGAGGAAGAGGAGAGGAGGAGGAGGAGGAGGAGGAGGAAGAGGAGGAGGAGGAGGGGGACACATGTCCTCCTCTGTCACCCTCTGTCCTTCATCCCCCGCTCGGCGTTTGTCCTGCAGATGAAGTCTCAAAGGTGCAGATTAGCGCTCCTGCTTGTTTTATCTGCCTCCTAATTAACTCCAGCAGTGGACACAGACGGAAGACTCAGAGCAGGTTAGCACCCCCCCTCCTCCTCCTCCTCCTTCTTCCTCCTCCTCCTCCTCACTGTGGGTGAGTACACCACCCACAGTATGCCGTCACGTCACAGAGCGTGTGCAGGTTAACTGAGCAGGTTGTGTTCTTGGCTCCTCAGGGTCTGCTCTACTTTAACGCCCGGCTCAGGATGCTGGAGAAGCGGCAGCAGCAGATCAGAGAGCTGAGGAGCAAACACCAGAGGCTGCAGGCGGAGCTGGAGGAGGCCAAGAGCCGGCTAATGCTCCACCCCGGCAGGTGGAGCGGAGAGTGTGAGTATGCACCTGTCTGCTCTGTTAGATACCATCGATACAGTCTGTTACTTTCTGTTCTACCTGTGATTATCTGAAGAGACTGCAGACCCTGTTCTCCTTTTTTAAACTGACACATCTGCATCGTGTAATGTTGACCACAGAGAGGAGAGAGTAAGTCCTGTTTCTACTCACGCTCTCATTGGCTACAGTAGCCTGGTCAACTGAGGTGTCAGCTGAAAGGTCAAAGGTCATGAATTAGTACAGAGTAAAAAGCTGGATCTGGATCGTGGACTCTCTGTTGGACTGTATATAATATAATGTTGCGCCCTGAAAAAGGGTCATATGAATAAAAGTGCTCAGACACGATGCTTCAGGCATGACTAATCAATCTAATGCATCTTTCAATAGACCCTACAGGTAGATCACAGATTCACAACTCCTGACATCATTTCAAACGTTTTCACCAGAAACTCGTTTTTAAAGTGTTTTAAATCTTTAGACTGTTTCTAACACTTCTCTCTTTTACACATTTTGAACCTTCTACGATTGTTTTTATGAAACTTTGAACAATGAATTCGCTGCTTTATGTCACGACAATCCCATTTATTTGTCTATGAATTTATTTACAACTTGTCAGCTATTTGAAATAAATGACACCTCTGGACTGAGAGTGACGTGGATCAGGAAGTCTTTTATTTTTGTTGACTGCTGAATTCTTTGGAAGCCCCAAAATGCCGGTCGTTACTCGGCATAACTATATTTTCAGGCTAGACTCCACAGCCTCTGCACACGTGACACGTGAACTAACCATGAGGACAATGGCGCCCTGAAACAAGTCTTTTAAAGTCAGTGTGCATCATGTGACGGCCTGTGGTTGTAATTACACGGTGTGGCCACTGTGTCGAATTGTCTTAAAAGCCGGGCCCACTTCCTGGGGGGGCTGGAGGAACATTAAAGACTCTCTTTAAGGGACAGATATGAGTTCTCCATGTGTCCCTCAGCTCGTCTTAATGTGTGCAGTGTTTACACACACACACACACACACACACACACACACACACACACACACACACACACACACACACACACACACACACACACACAGACTGGACGGCCTCAGGTTGAGTGTCTCTCCATCATGTTTCTTTTCGTGGCTCCTGAACAAACGATGACGCTCGCGGTGCAGCGAGTGTTTGGAGAGCAGCTAGCAGAGACTGTTGGACAATGTGTCTGAGATATGACTTCCACACGGAGGATCCTGATTGGCTGCTGGAGGAACGGGGTGGGGGGCGAGGTCGATCACCTAAAGAACTCTCCTCAGCCTCCGTCACCAGAGCCTCGTCGTTTTAAGAGGTTTTTAACTCACCTGACTTTACCTGATATCCCAGCATGCACTGCACCATCAAAGAGCTCAACTTCCTCATCTAGCTCATGAGCAACAGAACGCTGTTAGAGCGACACGAAGTTTCACATCGTTGAAGAAGAACAAAAGAAAGAACGATTGACGGTATTTGTGTCTACGAGGCTGTCGTAAACTTTTCTGAAAATAAAGATGCAAATATGAACACTTCTCTGTTTCTTCCTCTTCCTCTTCCTCTCTGTTTCTTCCACTTCCTCTTCTTCTCTGTTTCTTCCTCTTCCTCTTCTTCTCTGTTTCTTCCTCTTCCTCTTCTTCTCTGTCTCTTCCTCTTCCTCTTCCTCTTCGTCTCTGTTTCTTCCTCTTCCTCTCTGTTTCTTCCTCTTCCTCTTCTTCTCTGTCTCTTCCTCTTCCTCTTCCTCTTCTTCTCTGTTTCTTCCTCTTCCTCTTCCTCTCTGTTTCTTCCACTTCCTCTTCTTCTCTGTTTCTTCCTCTTCCTCTTCTTCTCTGTCTCTTCCTCTTCCTCTCTGTTTCTTCCTCTTCCTCTTCTTCTCTGTTTCTTCCTCTTCCTCTTCTTCTCTGTTTCTTCCTCTTCCTCTTCTTCTCTGTTTCTTCCTCTTCCTCTTCTTCTCTGTTTCTTCCTCTTCCTCTTCCTCTCTGTTTCTTCCTCGTCCTCTTCTTCTCTGTTTCTTCCTCTTCTTCTCTGTTTCTTCCTCTTCCTCTTCTTCTCTGTTTCTTCCTCTTCCTCTCTGTTTCTTCCTCTTCCTCTTCTTCTCTGTTTCTTCCTCTTCCTCTCTGTTTCTTCCTCTTCCTCTTCTTCTCTGTTTCTTCCTCTTCCTCTTCTTCTCTGTTTCTTCCTCTTCCTCTCTGTTTCTTCCTCTTCCTCTTCTTCTCTGTTTCTTCCTCTTCCTCTTCTTCTCTGTTTCTTCCTCTTCCTCTTCTTCTCTGTTTCTTCCTCTTCCTCTTCTTCTCTGTTTCTTCCTCTTCCTCTTCTTCTCTGTTTCTTCCTCTTCCTCTTCTTCTCTGTTTCTTCCTCTTCCTCTTCTTCTCTGTCTCTTCCTCTTCCTCTTCCTCTTCTTCTCTGTCTCTTCCTCTTCCTCTTCTTCTCTGCCTCTTCCTCTTCCTCTTCTTCTCTGTTTCTTCCTCTTCCTCTTCTTCTCTGTTTCTTCCTCTTCCTCTTCTTCTCTGTTTCTTCCTCTTCCTCTTCTTCTCTGTTTCTTCCTCTTCCTCTTCTTCTCTGTTTCTTCCTCTTCCTCTTCTTCTCTGTTTCTTCCTCTTCCTCTTCCTCTTCCTCTTCCTCTTCTTCTCTGTTTCTTCCTCTTCCTCTTCTTCTCTGTTTCTTCCTCTTCCTCTTCCTCTTCTTCTCTGTTTCTTCCTCTTCCTCTTCTTCTCTGTTTCTTCCTCTTCCTCTTCCTCTCTGTTTCTTCCTCGTCCTCTTCTTCTCTGTTTCTTCCTCTTCTTCTCTGTTTCTTCCTCTTCCTCTTCTTCTCTGTTTCTTCCTCTTCCTCTTCTTCTCTGTTTCTTCCTCTTCCTCTTCTTCTCTGTTTCTTCTTCTTCCTCTTCTTCTCTGTTTCTTCCTCGTCCTCTTCTTCTCTGTTTCTTCCTCTTCTTCTCTGTTTCTTCCTCTTCCTCTTCCTCTCTGTTTCTTCCTCTTCCTCTTCCTCTCTGTTTCTTCCTCTTCCTCTTCTTCTCTGTTTCTTCCTCTTCCTCTTCTTCTCTGTTTCTTCCTCTTCCTCTTCTTCTCTGTTTCTTCCTCTTCCTCTTCCTCTTCCTCTCTGTTTCTTCCTCTTCCTCTTCTTCTCTGTCTCTTCCTCTTCCTCTTCTTCTCTGTTTCTTCCTCTTCCTCTTCTTCTCTGTTTCTTCCTCTTCCTCTCTGTTTCTTCCTCTTCCTCTTCTTCTCTGTTTCTTCCTCTTCCTCTTCTTCTCTGTTTCTTCCTCTTCCTCTTCTTCTCTGTTTCTTCCTCTTCCTCTTCTTCTCTGTTTCTTCCTCGTCCTCTTCTCTCTGTTTCTTCCTCTTCTTCTCTGTCTCTTCCTCTTCCTCTTCTTCTCTGTTTCTTCCTCTTCCTCTTCGTCTCTGTTTCTTCCTCTTCTTCTCTGTTTCTTCCTCTTCCTCTCTGTTTCTTCCTCTTCCTCTTCTTCTTCCTCTCTGTTTCTTCCTCTTCCTCTTCCTCTTCTCTGTTTCTTCCTCTCCTCTTCTTCTCTGTCTCTTCCTCTTCCTCTTCCTCTTCCTCTTCTTCTCTGTCTCTTCCTCTTCCTCTTCTTCTCTGCCTCTTCCTCTTCCTCTTCTTCTCTGTTTCTTCCTCTTCCTCTTCTTCTCTGTCTCTTCCTCTTCCTCGTCCTGTTCCTCTTCCTCTCTGCAGAAAGGTTCTGTGGTATTTGACGTGAGAGCCCTCTGATCAGCCCTCTGAGTCTGACTCTCTGTTCCCGTTTTCAACATTTTGAAGAATAACTCGTCTCTTTCTGTGTCTCTCCTTCTAGTCGACGTGGACCAGGACCAGGACCCGGAGTCCCAGGAGTACCTGGAGGCTCTGGCTCAGGTCACGGCGGAACTAGAGTACTGCGTCAACCTCTGCAAGTCCCGGGTCATGATGGAGACCTGCTTTGACATCGCCGTGGCGTCGGCCGACGCCGCTACGCAGGGAGGACAGCAGGAGGTGGAGGTGTGAGAGGAAATGCAACCCTCATCACTGTACATCTGCCCCGGTGGACACATGTAGAACTGCAACAGAAATATCTCTCATCAACTTTTATTTCCAATATGAAGAGACGTGAGTTCAACTGTGGAGCCGCCAATCAACGATGGGACGCTGAAATATCTCGATAACTGACGGACGGAGACGCTGCAGGAGGAGTCAACCTTCTTTGGGTTCTAACTCCAATCTGAACAAGGAATCGTGGTGGTGATCCAGATCCAGATCCAGATCTGTGATTCTGGACTGAAAGGCGAGTGGTACAGGGTGCTGCCCCCTGCTGGCATATTTTTCATCCAATTCATTCAAACACGTGTTCATGTTTTTTGTTCTCATGTCTGATTTCTGAAGGTGCTGATCCGTTATGCAGAGCATGACGAGGTTCTGATGGTCGGTGTGTTAGGAGGAGCAAACACTTCTTTAGTTTCTGATTCAAACCTCACGCTGAGATTCATTTGCTTCACACCGGTCCATTGTAGGGCCGATTTGCCCCCCCGGACTTGGAAGTGACACTAACCTGATGTTGACAACTCGCCCTCAGCTCGCTTTGCAAATGAAATAAAGCCGTACATAATCCGTCTTCTCGGTCAGGATCTCATCCGTGACGTTTTCTGGTTTTCTGTTTTTCACTTAAAACTGAACACACGCCAGAACAGCCAGCTGACGGCGTCCATCGTCCTCCATGTTCGTTTTTCTTCTGAAGTCACGTTTGATCACGTGAGTTTCTGTGAGATCTCGTGTCTGTGGAGTCGTAACTACAAACGGCAGGTGATTCGTCTCGTGTTTGTTCGGAGGATTATAACGTTTAAAACCGTCCGTTTGTCTGTGGCCTCCTCGTCTTTAACATCGGTTAAGATCTGAACGTCGTCTCGTGTGCGGCCATCTTTACAGACGTCTGTTTGCATGTTTCTGCTGGTGTTCAGTCATAACTGAAATATCAACCAACAGAAATGTTGACACACTGATTTGATATTTCTGGGGCCCGGCTGAAACCCGACAGGATCCGAGTTATCAGAACGGATCTGATCTTAAACAAACAAAGCGTCAGCAGTAGTTTCATCACTTTTCATGGCTGAGAAATATCTTTCAATCTGCTCCATCAAACTGCAGAACTTTCCTGTATAAATCAATCTGTGATAGATGTCCGTTCACCTGCTGCTTAAACCGCTAACGGGAGCTTTTGTTTTGGATTACGTTGTCGGTAAGTCTTCCACCTGAAGATTCGAGAACTTTGAACTTCTGCACACAGTTTAGCAGGGCTGTTAGCGCAGCGGTTATGAGTTTATCATTTGGCAGAGCGGGGTTCATGAATCATATGGATCATAGTATTTTCTAGTTCATATGTGCCAAACTCACGGCCCGCGGGCCGGCTCAGCTGGTTAAGCAGCCAGCTGTTGTGCCTCCATCACCAGCTTTCATCACACTGTATATGTCATTATAACTGAACATTTCCTTATATCCCAAACAATATCCCTCACAGGCGGCCCGATCATACAGAGGTCCGCTGCTCAAGCCGCAGAGCAGCGCTAAAATGCTTCCTTGAATTAGGCACAGAGATGGCACAGATTAAAAGTCAGTGACAGCGTTAGATTCTGATAGTATGGACCGGTAGAAGAACGGACTACCAGGCTCATATTAAAGGGAGCTGATCAGACTGCAGTGAGCAACGCTGAAGGAAAAGTTCACGTCTGTTTGTTTGGAAACATTTGATCATGTTTTAATGTTGGCAATAAAATACGTCTCTTTAAGGCTCTCATCGTTTCTGATGCTTTGAGAATCAGCGGATAAATCTGAAATCTGCTGTTAATATTTTCATTCTATCTCCGTTTTTTATACAAAGCAGAGAGAAGGCTTGTTTTCAATAGTCTTGCCTGGTTTAAGAGTTTGTAGTTTTATTAGTTTAAAACGGTGCACGTTCCGTTTGACTCCGGGGAGGACCGTAGCGAGCTGCCGGGCTTGGCTCCAGGCATACCGGGACTGCGCTCACTGAATCTCCGCTGAGGTCTCTACAGATGGACGCTCACAGATGAGGGAGGACGGGGAAGTGGATTTATTATCATACCCCATACCGATCAACATCACCGGAGCAGCGTTTCTCTGGGGCTATGCCCCGCTGTCTATTGTGCACAAACACGACTTTATAACATGTAGGCTATAAAAAACCACACAGCTTTGAGAAATGAGGTCTGGTTGACCGGTGGCTTTGTTGAGTTGGCTGCCCGGCTATCGGTACTGTTGCCCGGCTTGAGTACGGGACTTCAGTCCGCCAGGATTTATTCAACTTGTCAGGCAGGGGGCATCAACGTCCTGTTGATATAGATAACACCGCCTGAAGTGACTGAAACATACAATTAAACACACGCACGAACGCGCGTCTGTAAGTCACGCTGCGTGTAGTACTTACACACCGCACGCGGGTGTGTACGTGTGTGACTTTAATGAAATAATCACACGTGCGTACGGCATGCAGCTGAACCATTCCACGCACACACACACACACACACACACACACACACACACAGACTAATCAATCTGGAGGAAAACAATAAAAACTAAAGAGTCCCTCACTTTCATGAAAATGATAGAAATGTAAATTCATGCTGCGATGGCGGTGTATTGAAGAAATGACGCTTCAGTGGGAGTCACAGAAAGCTGTGATTCTTTTTATTATAAAGTTTATTAAAGAGTTAATCAAAAGACACACCTGTGTACAGGAGGGTTCAGACCGCACACACAGCGGGAGCTAAAGCTGAGGTATGCTAAGCTAATGATTGATGCACGTTGAAGGTAAAAACGAGGTGGCTGGACTCTGTTTCTTTAAAAACCTTTATTCTTCTTTCCCCTCGTTTGAACTCGTGAACGTTCTCAGGCTCTTCTGGATGAAAACTTCTTCTTCTTAAACGCTGTCGTCATGAGGTCTTTCTTTCTGACGTGTTTGTTGCAGAAGAACACAAAGGGGAGTTTTACCAAGCATCTTTTTGAACTGATTTAGCTCCATGCGAGCTTTATTAATATATTCAGACTTCTTTTCTATTTGTTTTGTACTGTACAGTTTTATAATTATTTATAAAGACGAGATGAAAGTGGGAGAGAAACAAAGTGTAAAGGACGAGCGACGTGTCCAACATGTTCATAAAGATTAAAGTCTTTGATTTTAAAAAAAGTGTGTTTTTGTCATTTGTTTAAGACCAACATCATTAAAGCTGTCACTCAAAGAGGCCACGCCCCCTAAATCTACATCACTCTAAAGCCGGGCTCACACTGTACCATATTCCCCCGATGGTATAAAAGTCGGGGTGGCATGTCAGCTCACACTGTACGACTGAATAGTTTACGACGCACGACCAGACCTTAAGATTTATGTGCTCACACTGTACGACCCGATTGTGTTGCAGCTGTAAAGTTGGACATTTTAACATGGAGCTCTATGAGGACTGACTCACTGCAGGAGACAGACTCTAGTGGACACTGGAGGAACTGCAGCTGTAAAGTTGGACATTTTAACATGGGGCTCTATGGGGACTGACTCACTGCAGGAGACAGACTCTAGTGGACACTGGAGGAACTGCAGCTGTAAAGTCGGACATTTTAACAAGGGGCTCTATGAGGACTGACTCACTGCAGGAGACAGACTCTAGTGGACACTGGA
>CM036543.1:31800373-31827873 GCA_020745685.1 Tautogolabrus adspersus
GAATCGGACCTCAAATCAGCTCGATTATCCTGCAGTGTGAGCCCGGCTTAAGACTTAATATGATGTAAACAGGTGAGAAACAGGTGAATAAACATTCAGCCCGTACAGGTGAAGAGAGAAATGAGCTCTAGAGACCCAAACTGTTTTTATACCAGACTGTAAACATGTTCATTTTAACATGGGGCTCTTTGAGGACTGACTCACTGCTGGAGACAGACTCTAGTGGACACTGGAGGAACTGCAGCTGTAAAGTTGGACATTTTAACATGGGGCTCTATGAGGACTGACTCACTGCTGGAGACAGACTCTAGTGGACACTGGAGGAACTGCAGCTGTAAAGTTGGACATTTTAACATGGGGCTCTATGAGGACTGACTCACTGCAGGAGACAGACTCTAGTGGACACTGGAGGAACTACAGCTGTAAAGTTGGACATTTTAACATGGGGCTCTATGGGGACTGACTCACTGCAGGAGACAGACTCTAGTGGACACTGGAGGAACTGCAGCTGTAAAGTTGGACATTTTAACATGGGGCTCTATGGGGACTGACTCACTGCAGGAGACAGACTCTAGTGGACACTGGAGGAACTGCAGCTGTAAAGTTGGACATTTTAACATGGAGCTCTATGAGGACTGACTCACTGCAGGAGACAGACTCTAGTGGACACTGGAGGAACTGCAGCTGTAAAGTTGGACATTTGAACATGGGGCTCTATGGGGACTGACTCACTGCAGGAGACAGACTCTAGTGGACACTGGAGGAACTGCAGCTGTAAAGTTGGACATTTGAACATGGGGCTCTATGGGGACTGACTCACTGCAGGAGACAGACTCTAGTGGACACTGGAGGAACTGCAGCTGTAAAGTTGGACATGTTAACATGGGGCTCTATGAGGACTGACTCACTGCAGGAGACAGACTCTAGTGGACACTGGAGGAACTGCAGCTGTAAAGTTGGACATTTTAACATGGGGCTCTATGGAGACTGACTCACTGCAGGAGACAGACTCTAGTGGACACTGGAGGAACTGCAGCTGTAAAGTTGAACATTTTAACATGGGGCTCTATGGGGACTGACTCACTGCAGGAGACAGACTCTAGTGGACACTGGAGGAACTGCAGCTGTAAAGTTGGACATTTTAACATGGAGCTCTATGAGGACTGACTCACTGCAGGAGTCAGACTCTAGTGGACACTGGAGGAACTGCAGCTGTAAAGTGTTTCTCTCACACACACACACACACACACACACACACACACACACACACACACACACACACACACACACACACACACACACACACAGACGCACACACAAACACACCCTGTGCATGCGTGGGTTCTCTCCAGGTACTCCAGCTTCCTCCCACAGTCCAAAGACATGCTGGTTAGGTTAACTGGTGACTCTAAATTGCTCGTAGGTGTGAATGTGAGTGTGGCTGGTTGTCTGTCTCTATATGTCAGCCCTGTGATTGGCTGGAGACCAGTCCAGGGTGTAACCCCCCTCTCTCCCAATGACAGCTGGGATCAGCTCCAGCTCCCTGCGACCCAGAACAGGAAAAGGCGGTATAGATAATGGATGGCTGAAATGTTTCCATGTACCTTACCTATCTTCTGCTGTTTTCTTCATGTCGCTCTCTCTGATCTGTGATCTCCAGAAGAGAGGGGGAACCTGGAGCTCCAGCTGGACTCTAGGGGCCGTCAGAGTCCGAGCTGAAGGCGGGTTCAGGGACAGTTCTCTTCAATATGCAGCGCGGCCCATGCACAGAGGACATAGTCCTCACTGCAGTGCCCGTGGGTTTGAATCCGACCTCTGCTCTTCATGCTGCATGTCATCCCTCTCTCTCTCCCAACACTTCCCGTCTCTCTTCAGCCCCCCCCCCCCCCAATAAAAGACTATCAAAATGAACTAAAATAATTGAGTGCACGTGTGATGCTTTAGTTGTTCCAGTGCTCTTAAACTTTTTACAGTTTAAAGGATTCAAGAATCATTTCAGGGAAAGTTAGACTCTAAGAAGAAGACAGCTGTGATTCAGTGATTTCACCACTAGATGGCGCCTTTTGTCAATAAACAGAAGCTTCTTCTCTCCTTTTAGTTCATGAAATATTTCCTCCTTCAGATTTCAAACCTTTAGTCTCAGAGAGTTCACGTGTTCCTTTAGTTTCTCTTGAATCAGCGACACGTTCATAAACCTTCATATGAATCACTTCTGCTTCTGACGAACTGAATCTCACTCAGATTGAACAAAAAGCTTTCAGTACACAAATGTTTCAAATGTTTTTGTGCAATTTATTTAGTGTGCAGGCGATTGTCTGCAAGTTTATAAAACAGACAAAGATTTATGTTTGGGACGTTGGCAACGTTGGGATTTATGTTTGGGATGTTGGCAACGTTGGGATTTATGTTTGGGACGTTGGCAACTTTGGGATTTATGTTTGGGACGTTGGCAACATTGGGATTTATGTTTGGGACGTTGGCAACATTGGGATTTATGTTTGGGACGTTGGCAACATTGGGATTTATGTTTGGGACGTTGGCAACATTGGGATTTATGTTTGGGACGTTGGCAACTTTGGGATTTATGTTTGGGACGTTGGCAACTTTGGGATTTATGTTTGGGACGTTGGCAACTTTGGGATTTATGTTTGGGACGTTGGCAACTTTGGGATTTATGTTTGGGACGTTGGCAACATTGGGATTTATGTTTGGGACGTTGGCAACATTGGGATTTATGTTTGGGACGTTGGCAACTTTGGGATTTATGTTTGGGACGTTGGCAACATTGGGATTTATGTTTGGGACGTTGGCAACATTGGGATTTATGTTTGGGACGTTGGCAACTTTGGGATTTATGTTTGGGACGTTGGCAACTTTGGGATTTATGTTTGGGACGTTGGCAACGTTGGGATTTATGTGTGGGACGTTGGCAACGTTGGGATTTATGTGTGGGACGTTGGCAACATTGGGATTTATGTTTGGGACGTTGGCAACGTTGGGATTTATGTTTGGGACGTTGGCAACGTTGGGATTTATGTGTGGGACGTTGGCAACATTGGGATTTATGTGTGGGACGTTGGCAACTTTGGGATTTATGTTTGGGACGTTGGCAACTTTGGGATTTATGTTTGGGACGTTGGCAACTTTGGGATTTATGTTTGGGACGTTGGCAACATTGGGATTTATGTTTGGGACGTTGGCAACGTTGGGATTTATGTTCGGGACGTTGGCAACATTGGGATTTATGTTTGGGACGTTGGCAACTTTGGGATTTATGTTCGGGACGTTGGCAACATTGGGATTTATGTTTGGGACGTTGGCAACATTGGGATTTATGTTTGGGACGTTGGCAACGTTGGGATTTATGTTTGGGACGTTGGCAACATTGGGATTTATGTTTGGGACGTTGGCAACTTTGGGATTTATGTTTGGGACGTTGGCAACATTGGGATTTATGTTTGGGACGTTGGCAACATTGGGATTTATGTTTGGGACGTTGGCAACATTGGGATTTATGTTTGGGACGTTGGCAACATTGGGATTTATGTTTGGGACGTTGGCAACTTTGGGATTTATGTTTGGGACGTTGGCAACATTGGGATTTATGTTTGGGACGTTGGCAACTTTGGGATTTATGTTTGGGACGTTGGCAACTTTGGGATTTATGTTTGGGACGTTGGCAACATTGGGATTTATGTTTGGGACGTTGGCAACATTGGGATTTATGTTTGGGACGTTGGCAACTTTGGGATTTATGTTTGGGACGTTGGCAACATTGGGATTTATGTTTGGGACGTTGGCAACATTGGGATTTATGTTTGGGACGTTGGCAACTTTGGGATTTATGTTTGGGACGTTGGCAACTTTGGGATTTATGTTTGGGACGTTGGCAACGTTGGGATTTATGTTTGGGACGTTGGCAACGTTGGGATTTATGTTTGGGACGTTGGCAACTTTGGGATTTATGTTTGGGACGTTGGCAACGTTGGGATTTATGTTTGGGACGTTGGCAACGTTGGGATTTATGTGTGGGACGTTGGCAACATTGGGATTTATGTGTGGGACGTTGGCAACTTTGGGATTTATGTTTGGGACGTTGGCAACATTGGGATTTATGTTTGGGACGTTGGCAACTTTGGGATTTATGTTTGGGACGTTGGCAACATTGGGATTTATGTTTGGGACGTTGGCAACGTTGGGATTTATGTTCGGGACGTTGGCAACATTGGGATTTATGTTTGGGACGTTGGCAACTTTGGGATTTATGTTCGGGACGTTGGCAACATTGGGATTTATGTTTGGGACGTTGGCAACATTGGGATTTATGTTTGGGACGTTGGCAACGTTGGGATTTATGTTTGGGACGTTGGCAACATTGGGATTTATGTTTGGGACGTTGGCAACATTGGGATTTATGTTTGGGACGTTGGCAACTTTGGGATTTATGTTTGGGACGTTGGCAACATTGGGATTTATGTTTGGGACGTTGGCAACATTGGGATTTATGTTTGGGACGTTGGCAACGTTGGGATTTATGTTTGGGACGTTGGCAACGTTGGGATTTATGTTCGGGACGTTGGCAACATTGGGATTTATGTTCGGGACGTTGGCAACGTTGCGATAGGTTGTGCGTTTGTCTAAAACACAAATCCAAAAGTTGCTGGACAGAAAAAGTCAACGAGGAATCAGACGGAACATTTCTTTGAAATGATCTTTGTTGATGATTCATGAAAATATTCTTAAATATTATTTGAAAGCAACGTTGCCCTGATTTATTTGAACATTTCCTTAAAGGTTGTAACATCCCTCATATATAAAGTCTTTGTTCTGAGGGCTCAAACTTCTTCTTGATCCTCACAGCTGATCTGAAATCAGTAACAATGATTGAAACTCTTTGAAGTGGACCACATGACTCTCTCTCTCCTATCACAACATGTTCTCTGTTATCGTCCCCTGGCTGCAGTTACAGTATCTCAGTGTTTGTAACATCCTGAAAACAGCTGACTCTCTGTGTGTGTGTTTGCACGTGCTCTTTATTGAATCCTGCAGCATGCAGCACAAAGGGGTTCTGCAGCCAGAGAACCGTGTGTGGTTCTACACTCCCTCATTGTTCCTCGGAGTCTGAGGGGCGTCAACCCGGAGCACACAGAGCCCACACTGTGAGCCACAGTCCGCCTTTTGTCCGCAGACACCTCCGAGCTCTGCCGCGGGGAGACGCACTAAACCTACCCGGACAACAAGCGAGGAAGCCCGGCTTCATCAGCCGCCGCGCCCCGCTGGAGGAGGAGGGGATGGAGGATCGGGAGGAGCCGTTTTATTGAGAAGACAGGGATCATATGTGTGTGTGAGAGAGGAGGAGAAAACTTAGAAGAACAGAGAGGATAAAGGAGGAGAGGAGAAGAGAGGAGGACGTTCATTGTGGACAGAAGAGGACAGGACCCGGAGCGATCTGATCACCATGAATCCGGATCACTTGGAGGCCGAAGAGGGAGGGCAGTCGCACAAATCCTCCGGGAATGTGTGTCCTCTCCTTGGCTCAGCAGCTGCAGACACGTCGCCTGAGATCAGCGCAGAAAACTGTTTGGAGCTGCTGATCAAAGCGAAGCGGTGCGGCGCGGCGGGCGAACAGGAGCTGATCTACTGCTTTATGAGCGACCACTACCTGATGGTGCTGCGGACACCCGGGCTGTTCGGCCGGCTCTCGGCGGGGGAGAGGGAGCGCATCCTGGCTCGCAGGATGGAGGGGGAGAAGGTGCTTGCGGTGGCGGAGACCTGTGAGGTGTTGGAGCGCGGGGGAAGCCGGGAGAGCAACCGGCCGCAGAGCCCGCTGCTGCCCGGCCCGGAGGACTACAGCCCCCGCAGGGTGTTCTGCCTCCACCCGGAGAGCCGGCGGTGGGAGGTGCTGACCCGGCTGCCAGAGGAGGTCCCGACTAAAGGCTCCGGGATGTGCACCCTGTACAACTACCTGTTCGTGGCGGGGGGGATGAGCGCGCACGCTGACGGCCGCTCCAAAGCCTCAGAGCGGGTGTTCTGCTTCAACCCGCGGACCGGCCTGTGGTCCCCGGTCCGTCCGCTCAGCCAGCCCCGCTGCCAGCTCAGACTGGTCTCCATGGACGGCTTCCTGTACGCCATCGGGGGGGAATGTCTGTTCACGGTGGAGCGTTACGACCCGCGCGCAGACAGGTGGAGTCCGGTGGCTCCGCTGCCCAAAGGCTCGTTCGCAGTGGCGCACGAGGCGATTTCGTGCGGCGGGGAGCTGTTCGTGTCCGGAGGCTCGCTCTTCTACCGTCTGCTCCGCTACGACTCCCGCCGGGACGAGTGGGAGGAGTGTCCGTTTAACGAGAGCCGGAGGCGCTCCACGGACATGGTGGCGCACCGCAGCCTCGTGTACCGCTTCGATGTAGACCGGGAGCGCGCGGGGGTGAGCGTGCACAGGTACAACACGGTGGTGAAGGTGTGGCACGGCGGAGCATTCTTCCCGCTCCAAAACCCGCTCCCATTCCGCTGCGCAGTGCTCGGGGACCGGATCTACTGCGTCAACCGGAGCCAGATTCTGCAGTTTGAGGTGCGCGAGGAGCGGGAGGACTTCCTGCATGAGGTGCTGCCCCCCCCATCAGAGGCCCGTGGAGCCCTGGTGCCCTTTGTCCTCTGTCTGAACCAGGACAAGTAATCTATCCCGGGATAAATGTAGTCTTGAGACTGTTCTGTGCCTTCTCTGTGCTTCACTTGTTGCTGAATGAAAGCTGAGAATTCAACTTCCTGCAGGATGGAGGCTTTGAATCAGCTGATCTTTAAAATGATGAATGTTTGTGTTCCATGCAGTTTGACTGTCTGTTTCCGGTTTCTGTGACGTCAGGATGTTCTGGAGCTGCTGAGGAGAAGTTTAGTTGAGTTCTGAAATCTACGGAGTCCCTGCTGAGACAAAAACCTCCATGTGTGAATCTGTTCTCTGGGTTTAAAAATCTGCCTGCACCATTTTCAGATTTTGGTAACGACTTCTTTCCTTTAGAGAATAATCATCGCCATAGCAACAGCATCCATCCAGTAAGTCCAGTTTGATTTGAAGTCAGATTTAATATTATGGTACGGTGGCCGGGAGGGGTCAGACAAAAAAAAAGAAAACAAATCACACAAACACTACGAAAGCAAATAACAACAAATTAACAATCTTCAGTGTTTCTGTTATTACTGACGGACTGGTGGACATAGTTACCATGGTAACACTAAGCCCTGTTCAGACTGCCCGTTCAAAGCGTGATATGTTCGTCCCTGTGACGTTTCTCCTTCAATATGAACATCACGGAGGTGTAACGAGGGGGACAAAGTGATCCCCCATCAGAAGTAGTAACAGAGGTATTACGGGTTCGCAGTAAGAGGGCGGAGCCAGTAGGGGAGAACAGCGCTGTGTGTGTGCGTGCATGTGTGACTGTGTGTATGTGGAGCCCCCTGCTGTTTCTCTACATGTCGTGCGTCCACAACGCTGTAATGAAAAGTGAATTCACAGGCTGGGACGCCAAGATCACGTCTCAGAATCAAAAGAACAAAGACGTGGCACAGAGGAACTTCGTCACGGCGCTGCTGCAGAAAAAGACAACAGTTAACATCGTTGAACTATTTGTCCCTCCCTTTCACAATTTCCTCAAAGTCTGTTGGGAATATCACTTCATCGGAAACCCGACCGCGGTGGACCCGCTTCCTTTGGCTTTGTGTTCATCTGGTCGTGTTTGCGTTGTGGCGTTTGTTTTTTCCGATAACGCCGTAGTGTGTTTGAAAAGTGATTTGGATGTCCAGTTTGTCTGACACCTCCCGGCCACCGTACAATAAAGTGTGTGAGAGATTTCTTCTAAAAATAGGAGAATTTCAAGTTCTCTAAAGAAATACAAACACGATGTGATTCAGGAAACCTTTAAGACGTGAATCACGGAGAAAACATCAGACATGGTTCTCCATCAAACACTGACTTTAAATAGAGACAACCCTCATACAGTTACATCAGAGAACATTTCAAACAATGAAGAACCACATACACTCAACATCTGCCCGAAGGCCCTCACACCTACACACCTGGAATGAGGTGAAAGAGAGGACGGTCCACGAGTCATGAATGAAGAGCCAGTTGCTCTTCTGTTGTAAACATACATCTGACAACATTTCCCTTACGAGTGTTAAGCTTGAATCTTTTCACGACTTTCGCTGTATTACGATGTTTTTATTCTGTGTTTCACTTGGAGTTACTTTGCGGGCGCAGTCGCCATGGAAACGGTCCATTCCTTGTTCTCTGAAGAACAGACTCCGTGCTCGCAGATTACAAATCAGCTGGCGTGGATTTGTAAACCAAGCGTTCAGATTGACACCACGGGGCCTCCGTAGATATCAGGTTATCTTTGTGTGTTTGTCACAGAAACTCTTTGTCTCCTGGTTCACTTTGAAAAGAGACACACCTGGACTTTATGACCAGGTGCGTTTGTTTGCAGACGGGTGGGGTTTAACAAAGACACACAGTCATGGCTGCGTAATCTTAAACCCCACCCCCCCAACCTTCAACCAGCAGGTCAAACAAACACACACTCAGAGTTCCCTGACCATGAAGTCATCCTGCAGAATGAGCTGCTATATAAATATAGATGTATTGTATTTATAGGACAATATGATAACACAACGTTGTAACTCCTTTAATATGAATGTGATCTGCTAAAGAGACCCACAGCAGGCTTCTGTTAACGAGTACATGTCAAGATCTCCACTTACTGATCTGGTTTACTCAGGATGTGAACGCTGCTTTGAACTCGTGGTCACGGGAAAACCAGCGTTCATATCCACAGATGACCAAATAAATTCATTAAAGTTCTCCTGATTTAAATCTCTCATCTAGTGTTACAGCTGGATGTTCAAACTAAACGTGGGCAAAGTTTCAGATCAGGAGGTAAACGTATGTTGGAGTAATCCCAGGATGAGTCTGCAGAGGGCGCTAAACGCCTTGTTCTGTAAATCACGCCATAGTTCCCCGATATGAACCCCAGACGGCTTCAAGCCTCTACGTAAGACAGTGAAACCTCTTACATAGACTCTCTTCTCCCAGACCTGGAGAGCAGCCCTCCTCTGGCAGCCCTGCAGCGTTCTGCCCCCCCCAGAAGGTTTCTAGAGAGCTGGCCGGCCAATCAGAAGAGAGTGGGCACGTGGGGAGGGGGGTCTTCAAGAGAGAGGCTGAAAAGAGGGTTTTTACTGATGCCAGTATCAGTAAAGCTGATCTAAAGGTTTCACACTGACAACAAGAAAGGTGAATATGAGGAGGAGGAGGGAGTGTCTGGATGAATGCAGCTTGGACCGTGTGCAGGAGCTTCTCTGCAATGTCTGTTGATTAAAACGAGAAATGACCTAATACTGGGTGTCTACTGGGACTTCTTTGTTTGTTGCCGTGGTAACAAATAGGTTTTGATATGGTTTGATTTTCACTAGAATCCTATCAGTGTCATGAATGTTTAACAGCCTGATTAATATGTTTGTAATGTGAGCACAAAGCAGACCCTCGTTACGAGCACAGAGAGGTGAAGGCTTCAGAGTCACATGATCCACTTCCTTCCTACCTTTAGTGTGTTGATGGATATAATACTTGACCAACATGTTTTTGACTTGTCAGCCTTAATTGACCTTATTAAAGCTTTGTTATGGTTTATATCCCCAGTGAGTCACGGACCTTTATTTCACAGACTCAGCCAACAGTAGCTGTTCTGACTTCAGGGGAGAATCACCACAAATGATTCAACACTCTGAATACAGAACAGCGTCACAGATTGAAGACTGAAGTACGAGAAGAAAGAATAAAGCTTTTTTTTAATGTTTCTTTAATGTAGCCCTAAAACTAAATACTAACGACAACATGAATGTTGGATTTGGTGTTACTCATTTGATTTCTGATCAATAAACATTAGACCACTTAGCGAACTTAGAGACATGAAACCAAACAAATCTGTAGAAAACCTGCAGTTCCTCCAGTGTCCACTAGAGTCTGTCTCCTGCAGTGAGTCAGTCCCCATAGAGCCCCATGTTAAAATGTCCAACTTTACAGCTGCAGTTCCTCCAGTGTCCACTAGAGTCTGTCTCCTGCAGTGAGTCAGTCCTCATAGAGCCCCATGTTAAAATGTCCAACTTTACAGCTGCAGTTCCTCCAGAGTCCACTAGAGTCTGTCTCCTGCAGTGAGTCAGTCCCCATAGAGCTCCATGTTAAAATGTCCAACTTTACAGCTGCAGTTCCTCCAGTGTCCACTAGAGTCTGTCTCCTGCAGTGAGTCAGTCCTCATAGAGCCCCATGTTAAAATGTCCAACTTTACAGCTGCAGTTCCTCCAGTGTCCACTAGAGTCTGTCTCCTGCAGTGAGTCAGTCCTCATAGAGCCCCATGTTAAAATGTCCAACTTTACAGCTGCAGTTCCTCCAGTGTCCACTAGAGTCTGTCTCCTGCAGTGAGTCAGTCCCCATAGAGCCCCATGTTAAAATGTCCAACTTTACAGCTGCAGTTCCTCCAGTGTCCACTAGAGTCTGTCTCCTGCAGTGAGTCAGTCCCCATAGAGCCCCATGTTAAAATGTCCAGCGGGGTAATCATCAGTCATGTGACCTACATTGCTCTTTCTGTCTATAAACAGGGGTGGATGAAACGAAACATGCAGGGAATTCTGGGTAATTTTGTATTGACTTCATTGATTTTCATGTTAACACTCAAAAGAAGATCAGACGACCTCGATTATTTTATGAGACGTAAAGCTGCAAACAGGGATTTTTTTAAATAGTCAGTGATACAAGTATCACAGAGGAGAGGCTTTATTGATTCTTACAAACTGCAGAGAGACGGAGAGACTAGATCACGAGGTTCATCCTGAGCAGACGTCTGTGCAGCAGCTCGGTTTAATGCAGCGTCACAACGTCAAACACAGAATACCCATCAAACCAAGACCACACATAACATACACACAATATTAATGCAGAGACATCAACAGTAGAAATACATACAACTGATACAACTGAGTGTCACCCACCTGGGGGAGGGGTTACTGCCCTTTGTGATGTCATGAAGGGAAAATCTCCAAACGGCCTGTTTGAGCACACATTTTCTGAAAAGTGGAGCAGGCAAAAGACGGAGAGGATGGACTTTTCTCATCATTGGGGGGTTTGTAGACAGACTAGAGACACATGTTAGAGTTAGAGAAACATGGTGAAGAGGATTGTTTTAAACATGTGGTATCAAAAAGTATTCAAAACCTTGACGACGTCAGGTAGCAATGCCTAGTTTAGTTAAGGGGTAAGGGTTATCGTTGTCATGGTTACGGTATAATAACCATGGCGTTAAGGTCAGGGGGATGTTATTAAAAAGAACAGAGACAGCGTCTCCTCTGTCTCTGATCGGTCACATGACTTCCTGATGTTCCGCTGAGTCATCGTGGTCACAGGCACCGGAGGACTCTGATCACAAACAGATGTCATGTTTGCTGAGACAACTGGTGGTTTTTATTTGGAGGACAGACTAGTACAGAGCTCGAGCTTCTACTGCTTATAAAGAAATCTCTGACAATGGAGGATCGGCTGTTTTCATGAGAACACAGCCGATCCTGAGAGCTCTGACCTGAAGGGAAACATTATCCGGCTGGTTATGGTGTTACAGACGATGGTAAAGTGTTTATGTGGTCTGATTTGATTCTGCAGGACACAGGATGTTGAGAGAGAGAGAGAGAGAGAGAGAGAGAGAGAGAGAGAGAGAGAGACTCCTTCTGTCTGCGCACACAGAGGAACAGAAAGAGTTTATTTAACTCAACCTGTGATTTATGGGTTAGGTCCAATCAGTGAGCTGTGTAGAGAGTGAAATGATAAAGTGAGCTTACTCTATGATCAGACATGAAGGAAACATGCTATGTTGAAGTGCTGGCTTCTCTGACAACAATGCAGCAGCCAGTATGTCCTCCTTCTAACTTTAGATTCTGGTCCTGAATGGTCTGGATTTGTTTGGACCAGAGAAGGTAGGCGGTTTTAAGGCCCCCCCACACGGCCGTTTTGGACGCCCCTCGGTTTGCCAGATATGAGAGCAGTTATCAGGTCAAACCAACAGGTGTTGCAGCGATGGAAGCGGGCAAGAGAACTGGTTCAGATAGAAGTGATTGTACCCGACCTAAAAAGCCTCTGCATGTTTCTAATAAGCTCCACGAGCAGAAACGTGCTCAAACTAGGATCAATATTGGAGATGCTTTTGAAAAATGGAGAGAGGTTAGAACGCAGAAAGGTTTACAGACCGATGCAGAGCTGGATAAACACTGAAGCTTCAGTGTCCACCACATGGTGACCTGCGTGAGCATCCACTCTAGAGAGGAGGGGGGGGGGGGGAGACAGCTCTCTACAATGTTTAGAATATGGACTGCAGTACCCATTTTAAACACTAGGTGTCAGAGTTACATATTGCTTCTTAAAGATGTACAGGACGCTTCCTGGAAGAACGCCGTGTTAAAGAGTCAGTAAACATGTGTCAGTAAAGATAAGGTCTGATCTGTCCTGTGATAAAGCTTTAGATCAGATTTCATGATATCAGATACATAATGTCTCCAACAGTCACAGGCCTGCAGGTAGTAAAAAGGGCAAAGTTCATTGGCTGGATTGTGGAACTGAAAGGAGTACTGGGAGGTCAGGAACTTACTGTGGAAAGGTTTCTGAATAAGTTGGAGATTTTGGATTTAAAAGGAGATCTGGTGTTTAGTGGTAATCATAAGAAATGAGTTCTGAGGGTTCATGAACCAAAAGAACGAGGGGGGGTGATCAGAAGAGGAAGTTAATGGACAGATTCATGATCAGACGGATGGATGGACACGTGTAACTTAGCTAAATGTTGCTTCGTGCTGGATGATGGAATGAATATTTGATCCCTACATTCAGTGGAACTTAAACAAGCGTAGAGCTGCAGGCACCATGACTCATTCTCAGACTCTGGTATGACTACAGAATCTTCAGGCAGGTGTTTTCAGGTGTTTTCAGGTGTTTCAGGTGTTTCAGGTGTTTTCAGGTGTTTTCAGGTGTTTCAGGTGTTTTCAGGTGTTTTCAGGTGTTTCAGGTGTTTCAGGTGTTTTCAGGTGTTTTCAGGTGTTTCAGGTGTTTTCAGGTGTTTCAGGTGTTTTCAGGTGTTTTCAGGTGTTTTCAGGTGTTTTCAGGTGTTTCAGGTGTTTCAGGTGTTTTCAGGTGTTTTCAGGTGTTTCAGGTGTTTTCAGGTGTTTTCAGGTGTTTCAGGTGTTTCAGGTGTTTTCAGGTGTTTCAGGTGTTTCAGGTGTTTTCAGGTGTTTCAGGTGTTTTCAGGTGTTTCAGGTGTTTCAGGTGTTTTCAGGTGTTTCAGGTGTTTCAGGTGTTTCAGGTGTTTTCAGGTGTTTTCAGGTGTTTCAGGTGTTTCAGGTGTTTTCAGGTGTTTTAGGTGTTTTCAGGTGTTTCAGGTGTTTTCAGGTGTTTTAGGTGTTTTCAGGTGTTTTAGGTGTTTTCAGGTGTTTTCAGGTGTTTCACGTGTTTCAGGTGTTTTCAGGTGTTTTCAGGTGTTTTCAGGTGTTTTCAGGTGTTTCAGGTGTTTTCAGGTGTTTTCAGGTGTTTTCAGGTGTTTTCAGGTGTTTTCAGGTGTTTCAGGTGTTTTCAGGTGTTTCAGGTGTTTTCAGGTGTTTTCAGGTGTTTCAGGTGTTTTCAGGTGTTTCAGGTGTTTTCAGGTGTTTTCAGGTGTTTTCAGGTGTTTCAGGTGTTTTCAGGTGTTTTCAGGTGTTTCAGGTGTTTTCAGGTGTTTCAGGTGTTTTCAGGTGTTTCAGGTGTTTTCAGGTGTTTTCAGGTGTTTCAGGTGTTTTCAGGTGTTTTCAGGTGTTTCAGGTGTTTTCAGGTGTTTTAGGTGTTTTCAGGTGTTTTCAGGTGTTTCAGGTGTTTTCAGGTGTTTCAGGTGTTTCAGGTGTTTTCAGGTGTTTCAGGTGTTTCAGGTGTTTCAGGTGTTTTCAGGTGTTTTCAGGTGTTTTCAGGTGTTTCAGGTGTTTTCAGGTGTTTCAGGTGTTTTCAGGTGTTTTCAGGTGTTTCAGGTGTTTTCAGGTGTTTTCAGGTGTTTTCAGGTGTTTCAGGTGTTTCAGGTGTTTTCAGGTGTTTTCAGGTGTTTCAGGTGTTTCAGGTGTTTTCAGGTGTTTTCAGGTGTTTTAGGTGTTTTCAGGTGTTTCAGGTGTTTCAGGTGTTTCAGGTGTTTTCAGGTGTTTTCAGGTGTTTTCAGGTGTTTCAGGTGTTTTCAGGTGTTTCAGGTGTTTCAGGTGTTTTCAGGTGTTTTCAGGTGTTTCAGGTGTTTTCAGGTGTTTTCAGGTGTTTCAGGTGTTTTCAGGTGTTTCAGGTGTTTTCAGGTGTTTTCAGGTGTTTCAGGTGTTTTCAGGTGTTTCAGGTGTTTTCAGGTGTTTCAGGTGTTTTCAGGTGTTTCAGGTGTTTTCAGGTGTTTCAGGTGTTTTCAGGTGTTTTCAGGTGTTTTAGGTGTTTCAGGTGTTTCAGGTGTTTTCAGGTGTTTCAGGTGTTTTCAGGTGTTTCAGGTGTTTTCAGGTGTTTTCAGGTGTTTCAGGTGTTTCAGGTGTTTCAGGTGTTTTCAGGTGTTTCAGGTGTTTTCAGGTGTTTCAGGTGTTTCAGGTGTTTTCAGGTGTTTCAGGTGTTTCAGGTGTTTTCAGGTGTTTCAGGTGTTTTCAGGTGTTTCAGGTGTTTCAGGTGTCAGAACTGCCCTGTTTTCTTTAAGTCCTTAATGCAGAACCATCCAATAACGTTTCAGCAGACATTGGCTGGATGAAGAAAAACAGTCTGTGAGAACAAAGGAGACATAATGAAATCCTTGAACCAATCATCTGAGAGAAGGTGGACATGAGGGAAACAAGCCAGGCGTCGGTGTCGAACCCAGACTGCCTACTTAGAGGACTACGGCCTCTGTTCATGGGGCGTGTGAAGTAACCGCTAGGCCGGCCGGCGCCCCAAAGAAACCAAGTTAACAAAGTGCTGCTGCAGCATTTCTACAGATGCAGATTTATGAGCTTCAAGCTTCAGTTCAGAATGAGTCATTCATATTTCATCTACAGTGTGACCATTTGTGACTGGGCCAACACACACACACACACACACACACACACACACACACACACACACACACACACACACACACACACACACACACACACACACACACACACACACACACACACACACACACACACACACACACACACACACACACACACGCACGCACACACACACACAGAGTTTGAGGACCGGCTGGGGGGGTCTCCCTTCAGGCTGTACTCCATCTGTGATGACTTCATGTGTTCTGATTGGTTGTTCACAGACTGAGCGGTTCAGGCTGCGCTCTTTATTCTTAACTCTATTAAAACACTGTTGATGTCTCTGCATTAACAGTGTGTGTATGTTATGTGTGGTCTTGGTTTGATGGGTATTCTGTGTTTGACGTTGTGACGCTGCATTAAACCGAGCTGCTGCACAGACGTCTGCTGAGGATGAACCTCGTGATCTAGTCTCTCCTGCGTCTCTCTGCAGTTTGTAAGAATCAATAGAGCGTGTCCTCTGCTGCTGCTGACACCTTCACTAACTGTTTCCTTCCTCTCGGAGGTGCAGCAACAAACCGTCGCAGGATTACAACAGAAAAGTTGAGTATCATACCTTAAAGCTTCTCAGCAGGAAGATGCTGCTCAACTCAGTATGCAGTTATAGAGACACTTCCTCTTTTAGCTGCACTGTTCTGTTTGAACCACCGGGAGTTTAGGAACAGTTTGCAGCTCGAGTTTGGTCTCCACTCATTTCTGGGGAAAACAATCCAGCTGACATATTAGTAGTTTCTATAGATGTTGGGCAGCATACAGAATACACTTCATAGTTTCACTCTTAGATCTCATGTTCCACTCACACAATATCACGCTGTCAATAAAGACGTCAAACTTGGCGGCAGCGGTGGCCTACTGGTTGGTTCGTGCGCCCCTTTGGAGGAGGCTGTAGTCCTGAAACAGGCGGACCAGGTATGGGTCCGACCTGTGGCTCCTTTCCCGCACGTCATTCCCCACTCTCGCTCTCTCTCTCCTCCACTGATATTAACTGATGTATGAATCATGTTGGTGGAAGATGGCCGGTACTGGAGTGAGAGACGAGTGGTACAAGGCGCTCGCCTCCTGCTGGCCGCAGCAGATCAGTATCACTGAACCTAAAGGGCCATGTCTCAACACTAAACTGTGCTTTTACATGAACATGGTGGTTTGATTTGATGTGCGTCTAATGGCTGTGAATGTTTTCACAGTTGAGTATAATTTGTGTGAGGCGTTTGAGAACTTGGATGAGAGTTGGGTTTCTGGGCGCTGAGTTGTTGTCAGGTGATCTCTGTCATGAACTCTGAGCTGTGTGAGGGATTTCATGAAACCAACAGTTGAAGAGTCAGAGCCCTTCTTAATGTTTACAATGTTTGAAGACAGCGCCATCTGGTGTCCAGAGACAGAAGTACAGTGAAGGTGAAATGTTTACACATGAACAAAAAGGAACTTGAATTTCAACATTTATTCTGCGATGTACGACACAGGAAGTAGCAAAAGTATCACATGTACGTTCCACTGGTGCAACATATATGATTACAGGTCAATAACATGTGAAGAGGCTGGAGGTTACAGAGAGTTCAGTCTGACACAAATCTAATCCTCAGCTCCTTCAGCATTAAGCACACTCAAAGAAAAGTTCACTTTCTAATCCTGAACAAATCCTCCCAGTAAGTTTGAAGCGAAGCTGATGAGTCACAGCAGGTCAGAACACAAACAGCTTCATGTTCAGAGCTGAAATCTGGATCCACTGAATTATAAAAAGACTAGGTCTGAAACTTCCTGCTTTGATATATCCACTATATTCTCTCCACACTGACAGGAATACACCTGACAAACAGAACGTTGAAAAGTTGAACCACCAGGTGGCTCCACAGTCAGTCTGAAACACAGCAGGTGAACAGTCTAGATCAGAGCAAAGTGAGGTCACAGTGTGCGGTGACCTCTGACCTGTGGGCAGGTCAGACAGAGAAGGACGTTTTTTTCTCAGGTTGTTTAAACCTTGAACAGGTAAGATAAGTGTGCAGTATTTAACAAAGTCTTTCATTTAAAGAGAGACTGAGGAGAATGATTTATAATTATCTGAAGATGTGACTTCCTGACTATCACAGCCTGATCTCACACAAGGTTACAGAACGATTGACAGACGTCAATCAGGGTTGGACTTGCAGATACCAGCAGTCCTCGAGTTCTGCGTCACGGTTCTTACAGTTTAAAACAAAGTTTCTGCTCCACATCAGACGGATCCAAAGGGGAACCCGCCGGGCGTCCTCACATGGTGAAAGAAGAGCCGTTCTCGCTGCATCCGTCCACCGAGCGGCGAGTGGACATGTAAAAATCTGAGGTGGTCCTGGAGAAGCGGCGTGGTGCAATGTACCTCTTCCCCAGACACCACAGGTCCCGGACGATCTTCCTAAAGTGGTTTCTGAACTTCACCCCCACAAAGGCGTAGAGGATCGGGTTCAGGCAGCAGTGCAGGTAGGCGATGGTCTGCGTCACCGTCTTGGCTGTGTGCAGGGCGTCTGATGCTTCACAAGACTGCTCTCCAAACATGTTGACCGTGTCGAAGAGCAGGGTGACATTGTACGGAAGATGGCACGTGACGAACACAGCCACTACCACCATCACCACTCTCACCGCCTTGTGCCGCTGGAAGTTTTTGGCTTTGAGCAGGGTGATGATGACCGCGGTGTAGCAGAAGAGCATGATGAGCAGCGGCAGGAAAAAGCCTACAGCCAGCTGCGTGCTTGGGACAGCCACCCTTGTCTTCCAGGCCGTGGCGTTGTCCAAGAACTTGAACTCACAGACGTACTGAGGAGGCTCAGAGTCCTGGATCTGGTCCTTCTCAGAGAGGAGGTTAGTCTTGCTATGGGACGGCTCGTACCAGTTGTAAAAATGGAAGGAAGGGACAGACAGCAGTATGGCGGAGACCCAGACGATGGTGCAGATGAGGCGGCTGTACTGCAGAGAGCGCAGTCTGAAGCTGCGGCGAGCCTGGACGATGGCGATGTAGCGGTCGGTGCTGATGCAGCCGAGCAGCAGCATGCCGCTGTACAGGTTGACGCTGTAGGAGCCACGCAGCAGCTTGCAGGCCACCGGCCCCATGGACCACGCCGACAGCTCGTTGTAGACGATCAGAGGCAGCAACACCACGAACAGCAGGTCTGCGATGGCCACGTTCAGCAGGTAGATGTCGGTCATGGACTTGGTCCTCTTGTAGAAAGCATAGGTAACGATCACCAGACTGTTCCCCACGAATCCCAGGATGCAGATGATGGAGTGGATGTACGGACCAATCACAAGCTCAATGCTGTGGGTGTTCTGGTGAGAGCATGGTGAAATGATTTCGTAATCTGATTGGTTATACATATAGTCATAGTCCTCCATCATCATGTCCAGCTGTAAACAAAGACAGAACAGAGACAGAGCATTAACCTGTGACCCACACCGAGGAGAAAGCATTACATTTTGAATGGATAAAAAGTTCAACAAAACATAAAGAAACATTTAAGTCATGAAAAACAGAGAAGTCTCCCTGCGCTCTTTGGCCTCCATCACTGTGTGTTCATGCAGCTGAATACATCTTAGAGACGATTTCCTCTGGATACAGAACTCTGGAGAACAGCTGTCCATGTTGTGCTCTACCTCTGGTCACTTCCTGTCAGCACCTGTGCCCTGCCTCTGGTCACTTCCTGTCAGCACCGGTGCTCTACCTCTGGTCACTTCCTGTCAGCACCTGTGCTCTTCCTCTGGTCACTTCCTGTCAGCACCTGTGCTCTACCTCTGGTCACTTCCTGTCAGCACCTGTGCTCTACCTCTGGTCACTTCCTGTCAGCACCTGTGCCCTGCCTCTGGTCACTTCCTGTCAGCACCTGTGCCCTGCCTCTGGTCACTTCCTGTCAGCACTGGTGCTCTATCTCTGGTCACTTCATATCAGCACCTGTGCTCTACCTCTGGTCACTTCCTGTCAGCACCTGTGCTCTACCTCTGGTCACTTCCTGTCAGCACCGGTGCTCTGCCTCTGGTCACTTCCTGTCAGCACCTGTGCTCTGCCTCTGGTCACTTCCTGTCAGCACCTGTGCTCTGCCTCTGGTCACTTCCTGTCAGCACCTGTGCTCTACCTCTGGTCACTTCCTGTCAGCAACTGTGCTCTGCCTCTGGTCACTTCCTGTCAGCACCTGTGCTCTGCCTCTGGTCACTTCCTGTCAGCAACTGTGCTCTGTCTCTGGTCACTTCCTGTCAGCACCGGTGTCTGCCTCTGGTCACTTCCTGTCAGTACCTGTGCTCTATCTCTGGTCACTTCCTGTCAGCAACTGTGCTCTGTCTCTGGTCACTTCCTGTCAGCACCTGTGCTCTGCCTCTGGTCACTTCCTGTCAGCACCTGTGCTCTATCTCTGGTCACTTCCTGTCAGCACCTGTGCTCTGCCTCTGGTCACTTCCTGTCAGCACCTACTTCCTGTCAGCACCTTTGCTCTGCCTCTGGTCACTTCCTGTCAGCACCTGTGCTCTATCTCTGGTCACTTCCTGTCAGCACCTATGCTCTGTCTCTGGTCACTTCCTGTCAGCACCTACTTCCTGTCAGCACCTGTGTGTGCGATCAGACTTAAAGCTGTTTGTTTGCACTTCCTGTCGTCGTTGTCGCTTGTGTTCTTACTCTCTAACATCTAAGGCAGGAAACACTTTGATAGTTTGTTGTTTGATAGTTGACTCAGTTTGTTCAACTCAAAAACTTCAGGTCACAGCTCTCCCCAGTCACTACCGGTGTTCCTCAGGGCTCTGTCTTGGGTCCTCTCCTTTTCATCATCCTCCTACCCCTCGGTCACATTTTCAGGAAATTTGGTATTCACCTTCACTGCTACGCGGATGACACCCAGCTCTACCTGTCTTCTAAGCTCAACTCCGCCCTCCCACCTTCATCCCTCTCAGACTGTCTCCTTGAAGTTAAATCCTGGTTCTCTCATAACTTTCTCAAACTCAATAGCAACAAAACTGAAGTTCTCCTGGTTGGTTCCAAATCCACTCTGGCCAAGTCCAAAATCCCTGCAATAACAATCGACAACTCCACTGTGCCTTCAGCCATACAGCCCCCCGTCTCTGGAACTCTCTCCCACAATCCATCCGTGACATGAACTCTCTCCACCTTCAAATCACAGCTCAAAACACCTTTTAGATGAGCTCACTCTGTCTGACCACGCCCTTTTTGCTGTTTCTGTTTTTGTTTTTAAGTAGTTGATTGTGTTCGTGTTTGATTGTGTTGATTTTCTGTAAGGTGACCTTGAGTGTCATGAAAGGCGCCCATAAATAAAATGTATTATTATTATTATTATCATAGTTGATCTTATTTCATGTGTCGACCACGCAGGAGTCTACACAAAAACAATAACTTGGATTTAATATTGAGCGATTCGTACCTAATTCCACCACACTGGTACAGTCCTGTATGGAAGTACAGAGGGTCGAGATTAATGGTGAGCTATCATCAACCCTTAAGTGGGATAATGGCGTCCGTCAGGGATCAGTTCTTGAGCCATTGCTGATAAGATTTAAAGGCAGGGTTGGTAATTTCCTCCAGATCCACTTTTTAAGGTTTTGGTTGAAACTGTCTTTAGGTCCTGACAGAAATTAATAACTCATGTGCTCTGAAAAAGGAACAAAGAAAACCGTCATCTGTAGCAGTTGTAAACTCGTAAAAACTTCGACCAATGTCTGCACTCGGTTCGAGTTTTATACACCAATCACGCCTCCCTGTCTCTCTAACCCTTGCATGCACGAGCCCACACTCAAAGCATGAGCTGAGCTCCGCTTCTGGACCAATGGCGCTTGTGCATGTAAGTGAGGGGCGTGGCTTTTGAGGGAGCACAGAGGGGAGGGGGTGGGTGAAGACGGAGCACGGTGAGAATGCTACTTTCAAAATCATGCTAGTTTTAGAAAATGACCAACCCTGCCTTAAAAATCCGGCAAATTAGACACATTTTTTAAAAACGTTTTCCATTTAAGAAGTGAGCTTCGTCCTATAAACCGCTTCGACCAGTTTACCAGTATAAAATGCTGAGAGCGGTATTTAATGGCGCTATGATCTACCTAAACCTTTGTCATCATCATGCTCTGTTTTGACCACGAGGGCATCATCCTACTGATCTATCTATTGTGTATTAGCACTACACTGCACAAAGCATGCTGGGTAACATAGCAACCAGGCTTTTTCTCATCTTTCCTCCGTCATGAGGTCGTCAAGGTGCATTTAAATCAAACAGTGGTAAACTGTTCAGTCAATAAAGGTGTTACCGTAATGTTCAGTCAATAAAGATGTTACCGTAATGTTCAGTCAATAAAGGTGTTACCGTAATGTTCAGTCAATAAAGATGTTACCGTAATGTTCAGTCAATAAAGATGTTACCGTAATGTTCAGTCAATAAAGGTGTTACCGTAATGTTCAGTCAATAAAGATGTTACCGTAATGTTCAGTCAATAAAGGTGTTACCGTAATGTTCAGTCAATAAAGGTGTTACCGTAATGTTACCGTAGGCTGGGCGCTCAAACTTTTTGTAAGGATGTTTCCTTTAAGTTGGACTTTCAAACTGAGAGAATCCTTGAAGGTGTTTCTCAGAAGCCTGATTTCAAGCCTCCAGAGGACAGAAGTGACTGTGAGTCTTTGACTGGTGTCATTCAAGGTCTGAAAGCCATGAGGTTATGTTACATGATGAGATATTCAGATGACATGAAAGTGAAGCACAAATGTCACAGTGTTGGAGTCATGGTGTGCTAGCAGCTGCAGACTCGGTTCTGCTGGTACAAACATGGTGGGAACGTCCCCGTTGTGGTTGATGGAGGTGGTGGAGATGAGAACTTGTTTGTACTCAAGTGTGCAGAGAAACCAGGTCAGACCAGTCTGAGACAGCGAGTGACCCACTTCATGTGTAACCTGTGGTTTGCATTAACACAGACTCCTGCAGAGATCTGCAGTGGTCCTGCTCACACACCGAGTGTTCTTCAGAGAGACCTTCTTATCACAAAATCACAAACAGATCCCTGCCGCCATTGTTGCCAGGGGCGTTTTTAACCCCCTGTGGCCACATGATGGTATAACAGCCCTCAGTAATGACGTGGTGGTGGTCTGGGACCGTTTCACGCTTCACAGAGACCGCTGGTTCTTGGACTGTTTGTTTATTTGAGAATTAAATGAACAACTTAACGTTTGCACAGACTCATGACTAAACGGTCTCGACCTCCAGACTGCAGAGAACAGATACACACTCTTTGTGTGAGTCTCAGTCTGAGAGGCTATTTGTCCACATCATTACTGAGATTAGAAGGAAAGCACCTCTTTCTAAAAGAACTAATAACTTCAATTCATTTGTAGCTTGATTTTTATCCCCCAGATACACTTCGCAGTGTTACGGTCTAAGTGAGGGACACGCCCGCTGCACACAAGATGATGATTTTTCAGAGATATTTATGGTCTTGGTCTTGACTCACTCTCGATCCCTAAATGTCTTGGTCTGGTCTTGGAGCCCTCTGGTCTCGGGTATGTCTTGGTCTTGGTTAGTTTTGTGTTTGAAGTATTCAAACCTGGGAGAGGAAGCTGTTCCGATTAGAATCAGTCGGAGCTCAAAGGAGAAACAAAGAGTCAGAGTTCCTCAAACGTTCGTCTTCCTGCTCTGAACTTCTGCTTCTTCTAGGTTACAACATGAGCCCAGTTTGTCCCCTACGACTTCCTCTATTCCCCTATACTATATATTGTCACAGGAAGTCAAACTAAAGGTCAAACTGCAGCTCGTGTCTTTGTTCAGTCGCTGACGTTTTTATGTTCGAGGAAAAAACAATGAGACGTTTTTATTATTTACTCGACGTCAGAAATCAGAGAATCTCCGCTTTTCTGTTTCATCTGCTCGCTGGCGTCGGCGTTTAGAGATCCGTCACCATGTCAACGTGACCTGTGGGTCTGAGGTTTGTCCACAGGGGGCGCTAGAGGAACAGTGTTCCTAATGTTTGTGTCATCAGCAGAAAGTGGAGAAGTTCAAGGAATAAAAACGTGTTCAGTGACAACGAGTCGTGATGCGACAATCTTAAACTTTGAATTGATTCTAGTAAAAATCAAACAATATCAATACCCGTTTGTTACCATGGCAACGGAATAAGAAGTCCAAGACACCCAGTGTTTGGTCATTTCGTGTTTTTTGGGCCTTCATTAGACGGGACAGCTGAACAGAGACAGGAAGTATTCAGAGGAGAGAGCGGGGGGGGCTGGGGGGGCGACATGCAGCACGAAGGGCCAAGGTCGGATTGAAACCATGGCCGCTATTTATTTGAATGACAAAAGTTGAAGGTGAACGACTGCACGCCGTCTGAGCTGCATGAACATAAACGCAAACATTGACAACGTTTTAGTAAAAGACGGTTTGCAAATGTCTAGAAGATCGTCAGCAACCCTTCAGCACTCGCAACACGCCGACACTGTCTTGGTACCAAAGCGACATTTTAGTACAGCGTGACATCGTGCACGAGTGAACCTGCAGCTGGTGACGACCTCGCTCCTCTCCTTCACGCCCGTCTCATGTCTCAGTTTTAAAGCTGCAGTACCTTTACCATCGTCAAAGGATGTATCGTTTTAAAAACACGAGGCGTCGATAAAGTGTCCATGTATCGAACATTTTAAACGCCATCAAAGTCGCCGACGCTCACACCTTCAGAATAAAATGTGATTCAAATCAAGATACAACTTTATCGTCTCACAAAGTGAGAAATGTGTCTTGTGTTCTTCACCCAACACGGAGGCAGCAGCACGAGGCAGCGCCATCAGATCTCTTCACTCAGAACAGTCTGAAGAGTTCATGAACGCTCCTTCACATTCATCTTTGTTACGCGTCTCTTTTTGATCCGATGTTTAGAGCTTTTATTCTGAAAGGACGTTTCAGGAAAAGCTGATCACTATAACTTTCTTATTTCCTCCTGAGTCATGAATCACTTTATTGCAGCATGACAGTCAGACCCCCCCCACATCAAAGAACATAAAACAATACACCAATAAAAATACAAGAACTCAATCACACCTCTCGTTAAGGTCAGGTGAGAATCATTAAGCCAAATCTGGAAGTTCCTGCTCTTCATTTGTCCGGTTACAAAGATGAACGACAGAAATGTCTCCAAACATTGGACGAGCTGCTCGGTCACAGCGATGGTTACATAAGATGCAGTCATCATAAAGCAGGATACGAGTATGGAGCATGTGTTTGTAATCTGTGTTTCACGTCTGTAACTTGATGTGCTGCTGCTGCCCCTCTTGGTCAGGACAGTAAATGAGATTCTTAATCTCCTCGTTACATAAATACAAAAACAGGGAGATGGAGAACCAGGTTCCTCTGTGTGCAGTCCCTTAAACTTAATCAAACTTAATCTCACTCTGAACACTTGAAACTTTACGAGACACAAAAGTTGAAAGGACAGAATAAGAAGAGTCGAGGTGAAGAGGAGTGTTTGTGATCAAAGAGTGAAAATCAAAGTCAGAGAAATAAAAAGCAGAACTCACAGGTCGCCGTGTGGTCGGGCTGCTGCTCGCTCGTCCAGGTGATGGTTGTGATAAAAGTGTTGCACGACATCCAGACACTCTAACAACACACCTGAGAGACGAGTGTGGGTGTGTGTGAGAGGAGAGAGAGAGAGAGAGAGAGAGAGAGAGAGAGAGCGAGAGAGAGAGAGGCAGAGAGAGAGAGAGAGAGAGAGAGAGCTAGAGAGAGAGAGAGAGAGAGCTAGAGAGAGAGAGAGAGAGGCAGAGAGAGAGAGAGAGAGCGAGAGAGAGAGGCAGAGAGAGAGAGAGAGAGAGCTAGAGAGGGAGAGGGAGAGGCAGAGAGAGAGAGAGAGAGAGAGAGAGAGCTAGAGAGAGAGAGAGAGAGAGCTAGAGAGAGAGAGAGAGAGGCAGAGAGAGAGAGAGAGAGAGAGAGCTAGAGAGAGAGAGAGAGAGGCAGAGAGAGAGAGAGAGAGAGAGCTAGAGAGGGAGAGGCAGAGAGAGAGAGAGAGAGAGAGACAGAGAGAGCGAGAGAGAGAGAGGCAGAGAGAGAGAGAGAGAGAGAGAGAGAGAGAGAGAGCTAGAGAGAGAGAGAGAGAGGCAGAGAGAGAGAGAGAGAGAGAGAGAGAGAGAGCTAGAGAGAGAGAGAGAGAGGCAGAGAGAGAGAGAGAGAGAGAGAGAGCTAGAGAGAGAGAGAGAGAGGCAGAGAGAGAGAGAGAGAGAGAGAGAGAGAGAGAGAGAGAGAGAGAGAGAGAGAGAGAGAGAGAGAGAGAGGCAGAGAGAGAGAGAGAGAGAGAGCGAGAGAGAGACAGAGAGAGAGAGGCAGAGAGAGAGAGAGCGAGAGAGAGAGAGAGAGAGAGCGAGAGAGAGAGAGAGACAGAGAGAGAGAGGCAGAGAGAGAGAGAGAGAGAGAGAGAGAGAGAGAGAGAGAGAGAGAGAGAGAGAGAGCGAGAGAGAGAGAGAGACAGAGAGAGAGAGGCAGAGAGAGAGAGAGAGAGAGAGAGAGAGAGAGAGCGAGAGAGAGAGAGAGAGAGCGAGAGAGCGAGAGAGACAGAGAGAGAGAGGCAGAGAGAGAGAGTGAGAGAGAGAGAGCGAGAGAGCGAGAGAGACAGAGAGAGAGAGGCAGAGAGAGAGAGAGAGAGAGAGAGCGAGAGAGCGAGAGAGAGAGAGAGGCAGAAACCCGCCCTCTCTCTCTGTAAAGTGTTTCACTTTTGAAATGACTTCGGTACAGACTGGAGGAAATGTAAACGATGAACTTTTATGATAAACTGATGAACAACTTAAATCTTGTTTTTAACATGAAGTTAAATGACTGAAGATCTTTGTACAATCATAACCATGAAGCCGTTCTTTCAGAGCCAATCAAATGCTTGTGACCATGCCTCATGGCTATTATGACCCTAGACACAGCGTCCCTGAGTGGACGGGGGCTTCACGTGAAACATAAACCAGCTGAAAGAAGCTCCGCCCCCTCAGTGTGAGCACAGTGCTGAGAACAACAAACCCAGAGAGAGTTTGACTTCAGATTGTTGCACATTAAGAGAGACTTCTTACATATATCCAAATAATCCTTCATGAATCAACCCGTTACAACAAAAGGATTTATTGCTCATTCAAACTGTACAGACTTAAATATTGACAATACAAAGAGGTGCATGATGGGAAAGCAGAGCGTGGTCAGGCCACCTCCTCCATGTAGTCGGCTCCGTGACTCTGACTGAGCTGAGAGACGCTCAGGTCCTGAGTGGTTTCATCAAACTGCAGAACAAACAGCAGCACGAGGGTTAATGTAAGCATTTAAAGGGACAGTACGCACAGGTAAAACCTCAAACAGGTAGTGTGAGCACCTTGTCGCTGTTCTCAGGACCCTCGATGGAAACTTCCTCGATCTCCTCACCGATACTGAGCTCACTCTTGGAGAGGTCAGACCGATGACTGAAACAGTGAAACAGAAAACAGTGAGACATTCTCTTCTCAGGTGTGAGCATCGTTTTAATCAACAACACAGAGAGGGTGACCGGGGGCCTGTACTACGATTTGGGGTTAGCGAGGTAACTTCAGGGTTAACCCTAACCCTGGGTTTTCAATCCTACGAGAGTCGTTCACTTATCGCCACGGTAACTTATGCTGCACACCTAACCTGCTCCAGGTTATGTTGGAGATCAGAGATCAACCTGTGAAAGTCTCCGCCCACTGACCAATCAGATCTCTTGATGGTGGAGCTCTGTGAGCTGATGGAGGGGGGGGGGGGACCCTTCATGTGTCCCGTCTGATTTAACATTATAGTCCTTAAAGGTAATGATTGTTTGTTACTGATATCCTTCATCCTTCAACAGAGAGTGAAAAAGCCCCGGAGCCTTTGAGTTGTTTTGAAGATGTTAAATGATGAAGAGCTTCTTCTGTCTTTGAATGATATCTTCATATGAATGTTTAGTGTCTCCATGCCGCTCTGAGTGTGATGGAGCATGTGGTCAGTCCTACCTGTTGAAGTCATCGTCGTATTCCACATCGTCATCTGTCAAACAAAGATTTCAATGTTGGTCTTTGACTTCTTTAGGAGCACGAGGACAGAGAACACAACAAACAGCCAGAAAAGAAGTGAAATGATTCGACTGTTTGCAGACGACACCGGTGTTTACCACAGAGGAAGCAAACAGAGTTCCTCCTGTCGGTCTGATTCTCCAAGAGACGACTGATGCTGCTTAATAACGTCTCCTGTGGACAAGCTGCACCGATCCAAAAGTGCATATGCTTATTTACAGTTCAGCACTCCTTCTTACTTTTAGCCCTCTGGATCCCTAAGACCCCCTCCCTCTTTAAATCAGACCTTTGGGATCAGTCTGGATCCCTAAGACCCCCTCCCTCTTTAAATCAGACCTTTGGGATCAGTCTGGATCCCTAA